>PVJH01002847.1:0-157324 GCA_004026705.1 Nesogale talazaci
TTCTTCTTCTTCTTCTTCTTCTTCTTCTTCTTCTTCTTCTTCTTAATACTTTTATTTGGGGCTCTCACATCTCATCACAATCCATGCAATCATCTGTTGTGTCGAGCATATTTGTACACATGCTGCCATCATCATTTTCAAAGCTTCTTCTTTCTACTGGAGCCCTTGATATCAGCTCATCATTTCCCCCCTCCCTGCCCTGCCCACCCTCTTTCAGGAACCCATGATATACTATAGATTATTATTTCCATACCTTACATCAACCTTTGCCATCCTTCACTCAGTTTTCTGTTGCCTGTCTACCTGGGAGGGGCCTATATGCTGATCCTTGTGACTTATTTCCCCTCCCCCACAACCCCCACACCTCTCCTGGTGTCTCTACTCTCATTGACATTGAGAGGGTTATCTGTCCTGGATTTCCAGTGGCTCTGGCTTTTATTTGTTGCACTGTGCATGCTCTGGTCTAATTTAATCTCAAGGTTGAATGGAGGTCATGATAGTGGGGAAAAGGAAGCACCATAGAGCTAGAGGAAAGTTGTGTGTTCCATCAGTGCTATATTGCACCCTGACTGGGTCATCTCTTCCTTGTGACCCTTCTGTGAGGAGATGTCCAATTGTCTACATATGGGCACTGGTTCTCCACTCCACACACTCCCCCCACCCCTTTGCATAGGGCATGATTTTCTTCTGGGTCTTAAATGTGTGATACCTGATACCTCATGATCACACAGACTGGTATGCTTCTTCCATGTGGACTTTGTTGCTTCTGGGCTACATGGCCACTTGTTTATTCCATGCCTTTAAGACCCCAGATACTGTATCTTTTGATATTTGAGCACCATGGGCCTTCTTCATCACATATGCTTATGCACTCATTTTGTCTTCAGAGATCATGTCAGAAACGTGGGCATCGCAGAATACCAGATTAATAGAGCAAAGTGTTCTTGTGTTGAGGGAGTCCTTGAGTCAGAGCCTAATGCCCATCTGCAACCTTAATTCTTGACATATGCATATAAGTACATAGATCTGTTCCCTTATGGTCATATAGAAATATATTTACATATGTACATACCTGTATTTAGACTTCTATTAATTTCCTTTGCCCCCTGGTTCTTTCCCCTATTTACTTTTGCTTTCCTCTTGTCCTACCATCATGCTCATGCTTCATTCAGGTTTATAGGCGTTCTGTCTCATCATAAGTAATCCTTTAGGAACTGTCCCTCATCTTGCTTATTGGAGGATGGTAAGTCTATCACCATGGAAAATACTCTCACAGGTTCATGACTCTTAGGTTAACCCTAAGTTATATTTTCACTTCTAGTAAGTGACATAGAAAAATTATGGAAATCATAATGACTTTTAGCTTTTTGACCTAGTGACAATTTTGAAAAACTCCTAAACAAGATTCTATATTTACACTCATTAAAAATGATATTGTTTGATATTAAAAAAGAAAATTATTGTGAATGCAAAAAAATGTAAAAACATAGAAGTGTATGGGTAACAGTATATAAAGCCAAAGCAGTGGGACAGAAGGCGATGCTTCTACTTACATTCTTAAAATATATAACTTCTTAATTTTAACAAATATTAGTTAGATATTTATGAAACAAAATTTAAAAAAATAAGTGAATGACCAGACACTAAGGTACATATAGTTTATGCCAATGAGCTCTAAAAGCAGCACAAAGGAAGAAGCACTTGCAGGCTATATTGCCCCATCCATAGCTGCAGCATTTTATGACATCTATGAAAGCCAAAGTGTGGCTTACAGGAGAAAAGCTGGAGATGCTTAAGGGTACTGTCTATTTTTACCATAACGATCTTAAGGGAGGGAAAATGGGAGGAAAAAGCAGAGGACAGAGGAAGATGGGAAAGAAGAGAGGAAAAGCCAGCTTTATGCCATTATCAGGCAGATGTTGCCAAGAGTTAGAGAGAGAGAGAAAGAGAGAGAGAAACCTCACTGCTTTCTTGTCAATGCCGACTCATAGCAGCATCCTTATGAGACAGGGTAACGTGCTCCTGTGAGTTTCTGAGTCTGTAGCTCCTTATGGGAGTAGAAAGTATATTTCTTCTGAAGAGCATCTGGGGGATTCTTACTGCTATCCTGAGGATGGCAAGCCAATACGTAACCACTATGCACTATGTCACTAGGGCTCCCAAGAGTGACGCATACCCTGATTAAGTGAAGGCTTCATAGTATTTCATAAAGTCTGTCGCAGAATCAGCTGTAAGAGAAGATAGAAGAATTTTTCTTTCAATTATTGTTTCCCGTTGGTCAAAGGATGGCTAAGAGTATTAGCTCCCTAATCTCCACTTCACCATTTTGTATGTCTGAGCACCCAGTGCATGCCCTTACCTAGTTTCCACAATGTTTCTGGTGAGAGAGAAAGAGAGAGGGAGAGAGAGTTGGGGAGAAAGGGAAGCGCCGAGTTATCAGAGAAATGTGATAACATAGCTGCAGGTTAAGGGATTTGCCTGCTTTCTGGTGGTCTAAGGATGGTTGCAGAGATCTTGAAAGGACAATGGTTCTTGAAGAAGATAGATGTTCTCTTTTGTTTTCATTTATTCTCCTCCTCTTCCTCATCTCTTTTTGACTATATTAAGAGTGCTGCACCAGTATTGCACAAACTTTGGTGGACCTTTCCAGATGTTATCCGTTTCCTATTCAACAACCCAAGACTGTTCTCAACTTTGACACTCAACAGCACCCATCAACTTGTCACCAACCTGTGGTCATGGAACTTGCTCAAAAAACTAATGCTCTCCTTTTCCCTATTTCTTTACTTTCCTTAATTCCCCTGACTCATCTTTAATGCTGTAGTTAGTAACCCTGCTGATAAATCTTTGTGCTAATGGCAGGGTATTAAAAAGTCTAAATTCAAGATCAATTATACCCATATTTCTCTTGTCAATGTATTTAATATTTCTTCTAAACTGTTCAATAAGACAAGCAGATTTGTTAGACTAAACCCCCCATGAGTACATTCGCTTATGATAACTCTGCTTTATTATACATACACATTTAGATATTTCATCATTGTATTCTTAGTTATCCTAGTTCCTGTCTCAACTGAAGTGTGTTAGGGGTCACTTCTAACCCATAGCTAAAAATAGAAGATTGTGACAGCATAAGAAAATGTATTTCACTTTACCTTCAGGATTTTTTTCTAAAGAACAATCTTTTTGAAAACAACACAATCATGTTTGTTTCTTGCCATATGCAAGTAGAGTAAAAGCATTCTACCTGGGTAAATGGTAAAATTTGTTTCTCAACAAATTATGCACACTATTGGACAAATATAAACTCAGAAATAAAGCCATATATAAAGATGGCTATTCTAAATGTTCCTTCTTTCTAATTTCGCCATCATTAGATAATGGATGTTTATCGCTGTGTTTGATTATTTTCGTTTTCAAACTATTAGCTAAAATGAGAGCATCTCATAATATGTGTTGGGTCATACTGTAGGACTACCGCTCACTCCAAATTCCCAGAAACTTTATCATCAGTAATTTTAAAAAAAATTTTTCATCAGTAAGTTTTTTATAGTCCAAATAAATGTTGCTATTCTCAGAATAAAACTATTCAAAATGACACACATCTCAGTTTGTGATCCCCTAGACAGACCTGTTTCATGAAGATAGAAAATAAAGAAGAAACAATGCACAGTTAACATCCTACAATCATAGAAATCATTAACATTACTAATAGAGGATCCATTTCCGAATCAATAACCCAGGACAGTTCTCAATTTTGAATCTCAACAGCACCCATCAATTTGACATGGGCTGAGAAATGAAATAGGAAATAAGAGTAAGTTTCATGAGTTCTGACCTAAGGTAGAAACTCTGGATATAATAAAATAAGAACTAAATAGTCAATGTGACTTACTTTAGATTAAGCCTACACACTGAGATGAGACACTAAGTGATTATTTTTACTTCCTAACTGAAAGTTATGTTCATTCCCTTCATTTCTGTTTCTCTAGGGATATTTGTTTTTCTCTGAAATTTTTTTGATGAATTTTTTTATAGTATTATGTTAGGAGTTGTGGTCTATGGCCATACCACCCTGAACGCGCCTGATCTCATCTGATCTTGGAAGGAGCTGTTTTACAGAAGTAAAATTGGCACAAAATGTGGTCTTGATAAAATTCTAGTCTTAGTGGGCACAAGAAAATTATATGTAATTATAAGATACAGCATAGAAATCAAAAGACATGTAGAAGAGTGACCTTGAGATGGCTTCAACTCACTGAAAGGTCAACAAGTCATCTTCATCCTCTGCTTGTATTTCTTGATTCCTCCCAGAGCTATGGGTTCCAGGGATAGTTCGAATGAGAAATAGATTATTTGATTTGATGAATGGTGGTGGCTCTTGTGTCTGCAGGATGTAGTTTGCTTGTATTAGGTCTCCTTTCCTTTGACATCATCTTACAATCAATCCAATGTGATACCCTGCCTGGAGAGATCCTGCCAGTTAGCTCCAGGAAGCCCTCATAACAGAGATACTATAAAGAGTGAGTCTCGAATTTCACATGGAGCAATAAGAGCAACAGAGAGGAGTGGGGATTTTAGGCTTCTTTGGAAGGAGGCTATTCTTTTTTTTTTTTTTTTTGGAAGGAGCCTATTCTAACATAGCAAAGAATCTGAGCAGAAGTTTCTTTATTTTAAAACCCGAGTTTCATGAGTTCTGTCTGCTGTTAAAAATTTACATTAAATATTATAGAGCCTCAGGATTGTGATCAATCCCAAATTGAGCAAATAGCTTGCTTGTAAAATCTAAAAAACAAACAAACAAACCATATTGCTTAAAAGCAATTATTTATATGATAAAATGTGTTGTCAAAATAAGCTTGCCACACCATAACAGAGAGCATAGAATGAAAGACTCAATTAAAATTGACTTAGTCAAAGGACTCATATGTCAAGTGTGCTGAGATAAAGAGGTAGGATTTCCTACTCAATTCAATTCATATATATGTTTATTTATATAAAGATTCATTCTCTCTTACTGTCTCTCTGTACACAGACACACACATATGTATGAAGACAGCTGATTTTACTTAAAACAGAATACTTTAATTCAATCATAAACAGAACTTAAATCATCATTTTGATGTAAAGCATAAAAGTTTAGTTTTTTACAGACAGTTTCTGTTCCTCTGGTATTTTTAATGATATAAAAGACTTGACATTTACAGATAACTTAAAAGTGAAAGAGAGGGGGGAAAAAAGAAACCTATTTCTCTTTGATTTTTCCCAATTCCTTGATCACCGTTTCCATAGACCGCTTGAATCTGCCTAATGCCTCCACCAACTCCTGTGTGCTTTCAAAAAGACATTTTCTCCTTCAACATTCACCATTGTGTCAACAAATTACTCACCCTTTTTTTTTTTGGTATTCTACTGTCTCAGGCTGACCTCTTGTCCCTCAGCTCCTCGAAACATATTCTGATATTTATCTAAACTTTTTTGCAATTTCCCTTTCGTTTTCCAACTTTGATTTTTTTATGCATTTTTTTACACTTGAATTCATTCTATAATCATTTCAGTTATTTTTATAAGTGGTGTTCTATATCACACATATTTGTCTTTCTTACTCTTGATGACACTGTACCTTCTTATTTATCCATGTTGACCTTTATCCACTCAGCGTATATGTATTTGTATATGGCATTCCTAACCCCTGAGCATACATTAATTTGTCATTGACCATTTTCCATTTCCACTTTCTGGCCTTTACAGAATTCCATTACTTTATCCCACTGGATGGACCTCACTGCTTATTGCGCTTTAAAAAAAAATGTACCTTTCTGAAACTCACCACTTTTATTACTCACTATTTGGAACCAAACCAGGGTCATTTATCTGGGTAGCATCGCTATTTTTTTATACTGAGCAGTCACTGTTGTGGGCACTAAGCTTCCTTCACACAGAGTGTCACTTTTGTCTTCCTCAGTAAATTCTCTGTAGCAGAAATTGAGACGATGCCACTTAAATAAGTTTAGTTTCATCCAAAAAATAGAGGAAACATGATGACCAGGCTCGTCATCCTTATAGATGAGAAAATGATTTCATTTAGATATATGCACACAAATATCTGGCCTCTCAGCTTAATTCACAAATATTCTGCTTACATCTCTTCTTCCTTTGGGTGACTGATGAGTTCTGCTTCGGGATCCAAAGGGACGCAGCCTGTGTTGTTTGCTCATTTTCTCACACTTTATTTTGGGTCTCTTGTCTATGGGCATGCTTGTACTATGGCATTTGAAAAGGGGACGACATGATAATTTGTCGGTAATCAGATACATTTGGATACTCATATCAAAAGTGTGATGGTTTTACTGGAAAAAGTAGATTTGCTTATTATTTGAGAATGATTTATACAGAGCTCAGATATTATTGGTCATTTTCTCCCTCATCTCTGACATCTGAATATGATTCTGCTCTTTTCTCCTTTTAAAATTAACCCCCACTTTTTCCTTTAAAATGAAAAACTGTAAAATGTAGTTCTTATTAAAACTTCCGTTAAAATAATTTGTTAATTTTTTTCAATGACATAACCAAAGACAAAGCCACCTTAGGACATAGAATTTATTTGGACACACATTCATAATTATTTTTCTAATGCAGTATCTCTTGAAAGCTGAACAACGAATGATTGAGGACATAAGCATATTTTACATGAAAAGTCATGGAGAAGTCAAAACAGGTCATTTAATTGATTGTAGTTCTGTTTGGGGTGTCTCTAAATGTCCTTATAATTAGCAAGGTGAATCATAGATGCAGTCACAGGCATCTCCAGCATTCTCTCTAGAATACCTTGGCTTAGTTAAAATTCAGCTGCTGTGTAGATCCTTAAGCGTGGAGATAGTTTTTTTACATGCACAGTTCCTGTGACGTGTAGAGGATGTGTTCTGTAGATCAGCAGTCATTTAGAAGTTTGCTAGCAAAAACTGAACACAATGCTGAGACTATAGAATAAATACAGCTTATTACAATTATAAAATAGTTATGTGGTGCTTGGTGTATTTAAATATTCCCTTACATATGTTGTGTTCTGTTATTTAAAAAAAATGTAAGGTCTGCTGAAAAAATAATTTGAATTTTGATTTAACATTTCCTAGTGGTGCAGTGAGTTCTCTTTGAGGCTGATAGTCATAAGGTCAAAACCACTAGCCTTGGTAACCCATAAAGGCAGGTCTAAATGGAGCTATGTGGTTATGAATCAGAATGGACTCTATTGCAAGGAATTTTGTTTGATTTAAAAATGTCTACTGACTAGACAGTTATTGCTACAACCATCATTGGATTATCTTCAGCATAATTTTAATTGCATTTTGTATTAATGATATTGTTCTAAAATTTGAGTATGCATGAGTCACTTTTCTTTGAAATACGTCCACATGTGGACCTCTTCCAGTCAGTTGGCCATATAGCTGTCTTCCACATTTCCTGGCACCGACTAGTGCGTTCTTCCAGTGCTTCATCGGCTTGTCAAACATCCGTCAGTTTCTGGAGCCTCGTTTTTGGCTATTGTTTTCATTTCAGCTTTGAGTTCTTCCTGGGATGCTCATTACCCAACATTGCTTACTGAAAGTGAAGAGACCTTGAAGCACTTGCTAACTAAGGTCAAGAATTGTAACCTTCTGTCTGGATTGTAGCTAAATACAATAAACAAACACACAAAAAGAAAACTACCCAAAGCCTCACATCAGGACCTCTAGGGAACACCCTATTAAATGGAAGAAACATGTAATTATTGTCAAGGATTTTATCTTGCGTGGATGCACAATCCATGCTCATGGAAGCGGCAGTCAAGAGATGGCAGGAGGGATTGCCTTGAATATCTGCTACTCAAGACCCCTGTAAAGTGTTCAAGAGCAAGGGTGTTGCTTTGTGGATAAAGTGACTGGACATCCGCTTTTTAACAATTCAACAATGTCCCACAGCATTTTAAAATTAAAATAAATATGCCACAACACTATTTTTGCATTCTATGAAAATTTTTGTTGCTTCATATAGACCAAATTTTTTTTTGCGGGGGCACATCTCTGCTCTCTGGTGGTGGGAGTAGGAGGCCCAGCCCCACTACTGGAATTGAACCTCCGTCCCAGTGGGCCGCAGTCCCGCGCACAACCACTACACTACCTTGGCTCAGCCCATATAGACCAAATTTTTAATCAAGGAACCCCCACCCACAGTCAATGATGTTCCACTTAAAATCTGGTCACTTAATTTGTGGAATATGTTGGGATTGACTCAAACCAAAGTATGTTCAGTCACCTCATATGCATATAAAAGTTAAACATTGACGGAGGAAGATAAAAATGGATGTGTTTGAACCATGGTGTTGGTGAATATTGAAAGTATTGGACCGCCTCAAGAACAAATACATCTCTCATGTCAGGAGTACAGAGGGAAAGCTCCTTCTAGTCAAGGATGGGGACAGGACTCTCATGTACTTAGAACATGTTATCAGAAGAGACCAGTCCCTGGAGAAGACATCATGTTTGGTAATGTGAATGGGGTAGCAAAAAGGAAGAAGACCTTTGACAAGGTGGATCAACCCGGTGGCTGCATAGTTGAGCTCAAACATAAGAATAATTGTGATACGATTCCTTGAGCTGGCAGTATTTCCTTCTATGGTACAGGGTCACTCTAAATAGGAACTAACTAGAATGCAACTAACAACAGTGGCGATACATGACATTTAAATGTATCATATTAGAGATGTAATTATTCATTTGTAGTTATTTATGCATCAATACTAGAAAGTTGGTGAACAGCATAAAATTGAGGCGAATGCTAGCGAATCTGCTCTTTTTTTTTCACTCTGAGATGTTCGCCATTAATGTTTCATAGTCTTTAGCAATGGGATAAAATAATCTAGCTCTTAGCTTTTCCACCATCCTGAGTGCAGTGTTGCTCCAACTCTACCATGTCATCTCATAAAACTTTCAGTATCAAGAGATTGATGGCCAAGAAACAGAAGCAGAATTGGTCCATTCCCTGGGGGATTCGAATGAAAAATGGTAATACCATCAGGTATGACTCCAAGAGAAGCCAGTGGAGAAGAGCCAACCTGGGTCTGTAAGAAGGCCGCCGTGGAATGGCACGCACAGCTGCACTTGCCCAGACTCACAAGTGGTCTGTCTTGTGGAGGTGCATTGAGACAGCTGCCACCATCTGATCAATTGAACCTGTATTGGCAAATAATCTGGTTTATTCTTTGATTTTTATGCTTCCTTGTAAAGTTTAGCAATAAATAATGTAAGGCTGTTGGTTTGCACAAGAAGAAATAAAACAACCTACTGAGCAATGAAAATGCGTGATGTGAAATTTCTACAAGACATGAAGTTTGAATATAAACAATTGAGGACTAAGCAGAGTCATCATCTCTAAAGACTGAAACTAAGTGACTCAGAAGCAGTAGTTCTCAAACCTACTCTTGCATTAGAATACCCACCCCCCAACTTTTTAAAAAAGTCAACTGGGTCCAACTCTTCACTGACACAGTAAAATCCGACTAATAATGTCCATATATGAGAGGGTAGAAGCACCCCTGTGAATTTCAAAACTGTTTATGAGAGTAGAAATCCAAGTCTTCTCCTTCCCTCACCCCCACCATGAGCGTCTGCCTGCTCCTACTTAGGGCTCTGAGAATAGGAGAGGGGGACATGTACATACTTAAGAAGTTTTCTGGGGTTGCAGATTTGGTTTCTGATGCCAGACTTAGGGGATCTTTTTAAATCACTGGACTAACATTAAGGATCTCCGGTGGTGCCAAGAGTAAAGCATTAGTTTGCTTGTCAAAGAGAGTTTAAATAACCATTTGCTCTCTGGATAAAAGATGTGGCAGCTGACTTAAAGACTACTAAGAAAAAAGAAAAGCAGTGCATGGTGATCCTATAGGGCAGGATAGAACTGCCCTGGGTGTTTCTAATACTATAACTTATTATGGGAGTAGAAAGTTTCATCTTTCTCCTGAGGAGAAGCTGGTGGTTTTGAACTAGTGACCCTGTGGTTAGCAGCACAAACAATAACCACTGTGCCATCAGAAACCCAATGGAAGAGCTCTATTCTGTTCTATATGTTCTATAGTATGAGTCAGGGTCAGCTGGATGGCAGTGGGTTTGGATTGCTGTTTTGCTTAGGGTTAAGCATGTTCATACCATATACATTTACTTGTTTCTTATTAAAATAAGAAGGAGGATATGTTAGAAGAGCATTCAATTTTTAAGAGGGTTTGATTTTTTTTTCGGTTTTGAAATAAAGAGAACTATAGGAAATAGAAAAGAAAGAACAGGGGTATCCAATTTTCCTTTTGACCAGTTTTCTCTAATTTGACACAGGGTATTCACCTGGTCCATACTAATACTGCCAAGTAAGTGTGGGACTGTTCAACAAATGGGGGTGCGAACTCACCGCAACTCCTTAGGGTCCTTTCCTCCATAACAGTTTAAAGCCTTAATATACAGGGAAGCTTGACTCATGATCAATTCAATGGCAATGGGTTTGTTTTGTTAAACTCAACTACAGGACCACATAATAATGCAACATAGTCAGAGGGGGCAATACTAAATAATTTTCTGTAAGATATTTGTGGAATATTTTGGCAAAATATTTTTATAAGCATATTCCTGTAACAAGTAATCACTACAATACATTTTGTAAGCTAGGTCTACTTTGATCAATATCCCTGTAAGGCTAAAATTCGATGTCAATTCACTTTTGGAATCTTCTAATGTGTTTTGCTGAGAGCTTTCATTTAAGGATATCTTGAATCATGTGAGCATGTTCTATAAGCAAACATCATTTTCTTTGCTGCCAGTGTTATTTTGTTATTTCAGTTTTAAAAATAATCTTCTACTTTATTTTCATTTGGATGAAATGTCACAGAACAAAGAATGAATTTCAAATATAGTTTTATTTTTTCATGTATACATATTTTGTTTTTTGTTGTAGTGATCTCATATAATACACACTCTTTTGTGATTTGTAATTTTACTTAATATAATTCCTCCAGATTTGTCTGAATTTTAAAGTGTTGAGGGAAGAGATTCATTGTTTTTCTTTAAACTGTGCAGTATTTCACCATTATGTATATTCCATTTTAACACTCCTTAACAGCAAAAGTTATAGATTTAGTAAACTAAAAAAGGAAGGCCACAATTAGCATCTCTAAAACTGAAAGAACTAAAAGTATCAAGCCCTGATATTAAGTATTCTGTGGGAAAAAGATAATGCAAGAAACATCAAAAGAAGATGGAAAGAATACAAGATGACAAATGACAGAGCTGGAGTTGATAATAGAACCTTCTCGCCTACCCTGGCCTGCCCTAAATGAAGAAGGATCAGGGATTCATATTCATACTCTCATTGATGACCAAATTCGTCCAGCAACAGGTGGTGAGTTCCCTATGCTAACAAACTAGCAAGAAGAGAAACATGTGACACTGTTGCCAGGATGCATTAAAAAAAAAAGAAAGAATGAAAGAAAGAAAAATTTTGAAGGGAATCAAGATGTAATCAGGAAGTAAGTACAAAAATAATACAGTGTGTCAGAGAATATAAACAATTTCAAATCTCACACACAGAAAACACAACACAGATCAAGCTAAGTCAAGAAAGTGACCAAAATAAGGGGCATAAGGGGCCAGAAAACCTTCTAGAAGAGAAGATGGTCATGTAAGAATGTATGGATATGCTAAGGAATCCAAAGCAATTGTATTTAGGAACATTCATCAGAGAAAATATGAGACTAGGAGAAGATGGATTCAAGAAAAATGCATACAGAACACTAGAAGAAATCTACACAAGAACAGTTTGAAATAACTGTAAATGAGAGATTATACAGCAACAACAAATATAGATTCAGGAGACTAATACTAAAGGTACAGACAAAAGAAAATTCCCTGGAAGGATACAGGGAGATCTTTCAGTTAATGAAAGACAGAATTAGTGAAACTGAGGGCAAATGCCATGATTCTAATTTGTTAGAGGAACAATAAGGAGGAAAAAGAACAATAAAAACAAAAGTATTAATAAAAAGGAAGTTTATACCGAGGACTGAAGTAGAAAATATTTGTAAATGAATATGGCAGTATGTGTAGAAGTGTGCTTGATACAAAGGATGTATTGAATGTTGTAAAAGCTGTAAGAACCCCTAAAAAAATTACTGGGAAAAAAAGAAGCTTTAGGACTATATGGAACACTATTTAGGAGGGGTAACTTATGTGCAACCAGAATTTCAATACTGGGATCGAATTTAAAAAAAGAAAAAGACAGCAATGTACACAAATGTCAAAGTTTGTGAACACAGTTGTCACTGTACAGTGGTTGAGGAGCAGGTGGTAGAGCTGACCCAATGGGCAACGTTATAGGTGTGTGTAGTGGATGTGTCCAGGTAGGGTGGTGGCTCTTAGGGGGGAAGAAATAAGGGAGTAGATGTAGAGCAAGAAAAAAAAATTAAAGAAAAAAAAGCAAAGAAATTTGGAATAAAATTAAAATCAATAAAGAAATGAACAAAATCATGCTAGACACAGGTGCAAATCCTAGCTTCTGAATGTGCTTTCTGCTCCCAGGTAATGTGCCCTGATTACCGTGGAGCTGATAGGGTGAGAATGGAACAGCCGTGGCCAGGGAACGATGGCCACTTTACAGGAGCTACCGAGGAGGCGCTGCCAAGGAATGAGGTGTTTGACCGACTTTCTGGTACTTTAGCTAGTGTATTGTAATGGTAAAACTATATGGAAAAGTTCTATTCTGTCATGTTGGGTAGGGATTAATCAGAATTTACCCGATGGATGATTTTTCTAGCATTGTGAGCTACAGAAACGACATGTTTTTAAGAATGAAGTATGAATTGAAAGAAAAGGAGAAAACTAAAAGAGACTCCCACTCAGCTAATAATATTCTTGTTTTCATGTTGCAATTCAATGAAGAGAGATTTTATGGGTCGTTTTCATTTTCGTACTGATGTAATGTAAGGAATACAACAATAACAAATGAAAAGTTATTTCATTATTTAAATTGATAATGAATATTATAAATTCTCTAATTTCTGGTACCAGAGAGGTGCACAGAGTTGTATACAGATAACACTGTGTGCTAGTGTACTAGGTGACACTAACCCCTCTGATATCACTGCAATAAAATAAGCCAGAAAATTGCTATCAGCCTAAAGCAGTGGTTCTCCTCCTTCCTAATGCCACCATCCTTTACTACAGTTTCTCGTGTTGTGGTGACACCCCAACATTACAATTATTTTCATTGCTACTCTAACTGGCAAGTTGCTACTGTTATCATTGGGCAACCCCTGTGAATGGGCTGTTCCACTTCCAAGGGGGTTGCAACCCACAGGTTAAGAACTACTGGTCTAAAGTGTATACACAGTTCTAAGTGATTAATATCACATGTGATTTGTGTTACCCTCATTACAATAGATATGTGACCAGATTTTAACCATTGACTGGGGGGTGAGGGTAGGGTTCTTGATTAAAAATTTGTCTATATGGAGCAACAAATATTATCATAAAATGCAAAAATAGTATGTAATATATTTATTTTAATTTTAAAACACTGCAGGACATTGTTAAATTGTTAAAAAGTGGGATATCTGGTCACTTTTACCCCTTCCACTTGACATTCATCACCTCGAATTCCTAGTAAGCACCAAACTGTTTTCCATTTCTATGAATTTTTTAATCTCAAAAATGTTATGAAAACAGAATCATACAAAGTGTGACCTTTATAAAGTGGCTTTTTATGCGGTGAAAATACCCTTGAGTTTCATCTAAATTGTTGTGTATATTAACAATTCTTTTCCATTGCTGAGAAGTATGATACTAATATACCAATTTGTTTAAAGACAAATTTATTTAGAAGAGTTTGGGCTGAGCCATTTGGGGTTATTAAAATATTATTTTAATAATATGATTCATGATTTATTTATAGATGTAAACATTCATTTATCCATTTATATATGCCTACTAATGGAATTCTTGAGTTGGATGTTTAGTGTATGTCTGTCTGTATGTCTATTGTTTTACTAAGTGCCAAACTATTTTCCTGAGTGGTCATTAGCAGTTCCTACCAGCAATCTAGAAGCTATTTCATCACCATAAAATGTATAGTGATTGATATGCAATGATATCTCATGGTGATTTGATTAGAAATTGAATATGTTGTGGTCTCACTGAAGAATTAAAGCTGAGCTTAGAAGAAATAGAGCATCAATTATTTTTTGATGTGAGGATGGTGAGACTTCAAGTCATACACTTTGAAGGCATCTTCCAAAAAGACTGATCATTAGAAAAGGAAGCCATGGTAAAGTAGAAGATCAATGAAAATTAGAAAATATTTCACTGAGATGATTAGACAGAATAGCCTTAGTAATTGACTGAACACATCAGCAATCACAAAGATGTCTCGAGGCATTGCCATGTTTCCTTCTGTTATACAAAAGTTCTCCAGGATTTAAAGTCAAGTGGATGGCAACTGTCACAGTTATCTAGTGCCTTTATAAGAGAAATGCCACAAGTAGCTTGCTTTAACATATACAATTGCATTTCCTCACAGTTTAGGAGACTGGAAATTCAAATTCAGGATGCCAACTTTCTCTTCCTGTTGACTCTGAAAGAAGGTCCTTGTCACCTTTCACAAATTGTGAGCCTCACATTCCTTGCAGATTTCTGTGTCTTGGCATTAATCTTTCCCTCATTATAGTTGGTTGTCAATGTAGGAATTCTGTTTCCAAATTATGTCTTCTGTTCCTGATGCCTCTTTTTTTGGTGATACTGAGGCCCTTTTTTTACTACTTACTTCTCTTTCTTTTTTTCTCTTGTAAAATAAAATGTATTGCAGACCACACCCAAGGAAAATGCTCCTTGTATTAGATCAGTGCTATGACATCAGTAAAGGTGTTGCATCCTAACATCACAAACATAATTTACTCATCAATAGCATAACACAAATCTGGGTCACCAAAGCCAAGGCCATTGTCATCTAGTCAATTTCAATTCATTTGTTAGGGGCCTTTGAGTCTGCTCTGAATTATAGAGACTCTCTACAGAACAATACACTGTGTGGTGCTGTACTATCTTCACAACTGTTTTCTTATGTTTGATCTCATTGTTGAAGCCACTGTTTCAATCCATTTCTTTAAGAGTCTTCCTCTGTCTTTTTCCAGGCACTGGTCTCTTCTGATAACATGTCCAAAGTATATGAGACAAATTCTCCTCATCCTCACTTCTGAGAATTATTTTGGCAGCCCATGACACTTTCAATATTTTTCACCAGTAGCTTAATTCAAAAGCATAGATTGCTCTTTGGTCTTCTTAATCGATGTCCAATTTTCACATGCATATTAGGCCATCGAAAATGTCATGGCTTCTGTAAGGCACACCTGAGTCCTTGTGGTAGTTATATAATCTGGTGTCAATTTGACAATTAAGAGTGAAGGGGGTGGAGCCTCTCAATCAGGATATCGTCAATGAGGCCTCTGTGTGGGCATGGCCTTCTCCTGAGGTTTCTGGGGACTCCAGTGTTTCCTCATTGCTCACTCACTTTGAGACATCCCTGTGGAGAAGACACATGGAGAGAGACTGATTGAGCCATACATGTGAACCCAGAGAAGCCACATGGAGGCCTCTGCCAGCTTTGAGATGCTTACAATACCACTGAATCTATAAGACTCCCCACCCACTGGCCTGAGTTTGGAATCATTGTATGTATTTTGTGAATCTCAAGAAGACCATATAGATTGGTATTAAGTGTATGGGCTAATATCAGACTTATGGACTAGATCTGAACAGGGCTGGGATGTTTTCTCAATATTCAATTGCTCTTGTATATAAAGCTCTGTCTTATACACGAGTGTCTATAATTTTTTTCTCCAGTCCACCCAGACTAACACAGTCCTCAAAGGAACTCTTTGCTCTTCAAAATTTTAAAGAAGCCTTGTGGGGTAAGTATGCCCAATGCAAAGCATGATTTTATCTCTTGGTGGCTGCTTTCATGACCATTAATTATGGTTTCAAGAAGAAATCCTTGACTATGTCAATCTCTCAATCCTTTCATATGTCAGTTATCATGTTATCACCTATTAATCTTATTGTAAGGATTTGTATTTTCTTCACACTATCTTGTAATACCTATTGATGGCTGCAATTCTCGATTTTTATCAGTAAGTGCTTCAAGTCCTGCTCACTTTCAGCAAGCAAGCAAGGTCTTGTAATATGCACATCTCAGGTTGTTGATAAGCTTTCTTTTAATCCTGATGTCACATTCTTATTTGCTCATCATACAGATTAAGTAAATAGAGTAAGAGGACACAATTTTGATGGACATCTTTTCTATTTTAAATCATGCAGTGTTTTCTAGCTATTTGCACACCTGTTTCATAATCCATGTACAATTTCGTTATGAGCACAACTAAATATTTTAGAATTCCAATTTTTCTGAAGTCTATCCGTTGTTTATTTTTCAGAGAATGAAATGTCTTTGTGTAGTCAATGAAACTTAAAGGAACACATTTCTGGTATTCTGCACTTTGATCCCTGAATCAGGTCATATCTGACATCAGCAGTGAGATTCCTTGGTCCACATCTTATGAATCTGGCTGGATGAATCTGGCAGCTCCCAACCAATTTACTTCTGAAAATTTTGTTGAATGATCTTCAGTTATAATTTGTTTGCATGTGATATTGCTGCAATATTAATCATATTTTTCTTGATCCTATACATTTTCCCAGGCTGGAAATCTTTCTTAAAGCAGATAGTCAGTCTAATTTATCTCCCGTAGGGAGAATGATAGGTTTGAACCACCAAACTTGCAGTTAGCAACCCAAGGCTTACCTGATTAAGCCACCAGAACTACGCTACTAACATCAGAAGTATTTCATCATTGCATAATGACCAAAAGATATTACTCAATCAAAATACATCATTGCATAACTACTAAACCACAGAGTGTCATTGACTAGTCAAGTTGACACATATTCAGGGGTGGCGGTGGCTTAATTCAATGCATGATATTCCAACCTTAGTTTCTCACGATTCATGTCTGTTCCAAATGCAAAACACATTCAGAGCAGCACATTATCCCCAGAGATACAGCAACTAAAAGTGAAAAAGTGTTAAAAGTGAAAAAGGACTGAAAATGGACACAGAATACTTGCTTGCTAGAGGTTTACTGCAACAGGAAAATCAACATCATCTTAGGAATATTTATTTAAACCAGAGCTTTCCTATAGAAATCCAGAATTTTGGGAATTTTTTATATATCTCCTTTGGCCAGAAAGGTGCAAGAAGAAATGTTTCATTAATAGGTACTTGAAAATTTTTATGTGACTAAGCAAGCAAAGAAACAAATACTGTGACATCAAATCATTTTCTACTCTCAGTGACACTATAAAATAGAATTGAACTGACCCATACATTCTGCAAGGTTGGAATATTTTTGGAAACAACTTCTGGTTACACAATGACCTTTGAACCACAAACTAGTTCAAATACACCAGTTGCTCTGTGGGAAGATGAGACTCTCTCCTCCCATAAAGATTTAAATGTCTCACACCCACCCCCAAGGAGCAATTCCATAGGGTGTCTATGAGTCAATGGACCAAATGCCAGTTAGTTTGGTTTGGTTTGGTTATCATCTTTATGGATGCCACCTACCACATTTTCTCTAGCAGAGCAGCTGGAGGATTAGACACAGTTAGCAGCTGCATCACTCACTTCACCTTTGACCAAACCACTCAGACCCCTTTGTGTGTAAAGCATCATGGGAAGCTCTGGTGGAAACAGATGTCACAGACTCGATGGCACGTGAACATTTGGTGGTTCTAAGCACATCCCCTTCCTGATAAAATGTTCAAAACACATGAGATGATGTTTCACCATCTTCTCTTCTCGAGAGCATCCATGCTGTGCTTCTTCTGATATTGATGTGCTCATTCTTCTGCTAATCCCATATTACTATCTTTTAATATCTTTGCCATCACTATAATTTAAAGGTATTAATTATTTTTATCTTTATTATTTATTTTCCAGTTTCACAAGCAGATAAGGCAGTTAAGATAACATGGCTTGGATAAAGCTCACTTCAGCCCTTAAATTAACTTTTTAAAATAATATTTTAAAGAGGTCTTTTCAAAGCAGATTTTCCCAATGTGTATAAATCATTTGATTTCTCAGCTACTATTTCCATGGACATTGACTCGGATCTTCCAAATGGAATGAGGTTCTTTATATCTTCAATCTATGTATATCTGTTTATCTAATCATTGGTCACTAGTCCAGCTATGATGATTTTTTTCCCTTTATATTGAGCTGCCTGCTTTGACTTTCATCAATAAGTGCTTCAAGTTGTTATCTCTTTCAGCAAACAAAAGGGAAGACAATAATGTGTTATAAAGGATAATGAAAACCCTTTCTCATTTTCAGCCCCCAATATAATGGGAATGTGACTACTGTGGTTTTGTTAATTTGATCTTATGAAGGAGCTATTTTTATAGTTTAAAATAATTGACCAATGGCGAGTTTACTCAGATGAACCAATTAACTGGTAAATGTACATCGTACTTGGCTTAAGGAAGGGCAAACCATCTTTGAAGCACAGTTATATTTCAAGTCATTAAAAGTATGTTACATGTTGAAAATATAATTTTGAAGGGGAAAATGAATGTCTGGGTGAGTGTATTGTGTCCACACAAAGTACAGGTAGGTCATAACTGGCGTCTCCTTAAAATCCACTAAATGAAAAAGAAATTTTGCAATCCAGAAAGAATATGATGTCACCATCACAATCTTTTGTCAACACAGTCCACATGGGAGAAGCAGAGCATCATCAGTCAATGAAAGTTGGGACTCCAAATAATCCAAAGTAAAAGGAGGCACCTATATCAGAGGCTAAATTTTGAGGAACTGATGCACAGAAGGCAATGGATGGCAGTGGAGCCCAAGTGAATCCGAATAGAGAGCAAACCTCCAGAGAACTCCCCTGATCTAACACTGCAGGAAGGGAGGCAAGTGATCAGTAAAGTGCTTGGCACAGAGGAGTACAGAGGACCAACGCATAAACCTGATCTGAACAGTTAGAGCTTGGTAGTATATCACCCCTATGGTTCAGGCTGCACCTGATCTTGTTTCCAAAATTTTCTCTATTTTGTGTTTGTTTTGTTTCATTTTGGTCTTTGTTCATTCATGATAGAGTGTATCTCAGAGGTGTTAAATCAATAGAGGTCACCCTCTTAAAACTGTGCTATATGCTTTTCCATTGGTTGGTATGAAATCCAGGATCGATGAAGCTATAGGAACAGCAAGTAGAATAAGGAATTCAGGGGGTGGGGTACAGTGTGTGGGGGGGAGTAAAAAGGGAAATGATGAAAGGAAACCATGTAGAAAAAAGTGGTTAGAAAATGTGCTAGTAATCGTATAATTCTGTTGGATGTGATTGAAATATGCAATATTTAGTATTTAATGCTCTATGTATTAAATCTCAACTAATAAAATAATTAATTAAAAATAAAATTAAAAAAAAGAAACCTGGATCTTTGATTCTCCCAGTTCACATTTGGCTTAAATTTGCAATTAAACAGGGGAGTGGGCTGAGGGAGGTGTCGGGCAGGATAAGATAGGACAGAACAATAATAACTTATAAAGTATTGAGGGTTGATGGTGGAGGGAGAGCAGGGGAAGAGGGGAGGGGTTGGAAAAGCCGATAGCAAGGGCTCAAGGGAAAAGGCGGATGTTTGGAGAATGATGACGGCAGCGGACGTGCGAATGTGCTTGGCACAATATATTTATTTATGTATTGGAAAAACGATATACGAGCCCCTAATAAAATTATTTTTAATTTAAAAAATTGCAATTAAAAAAGCAAAACGACTCCGTGCCATGCAGTCAGTGCTGACCCACAGCAGCGACCCTATCAGACTGGGGAGCACTGCCTCTGTGCGGTTCAGAGATGGTAACTCTTTAAAGAACAGACAGCCCCATGTTTCTCCCTGAGAGCTTTGAACTGCCGCCCTTGCAATTAGCAGTCCAACTTGCTAATAAAAATTAAAATGAAAAACCTCATTTTTTAGAATTGTGAAAAGTATGAGCTTAGTTTGATTCATACTGTACAGACACTGACACTCGGAAGTGAAGTGAAGATGAGGAAGGCAGGGAAAATGGCAGCTTCTTGCGATAGGAGATGGTCACCTGGTCTGAGAGGTCTGCAAGTTCAAAACAGCTGATGCTTGGTTACAGGCAAAGTAAAGGTATAAATGCATAAGAAACGGAATCTAGGGGAGAGGACATATTTTGGGGGCTAGGGGTTTCACAAAAGGAACGATTCGGTGCAGAGGAAACGTGCTCGATCCACACTAGTTATCCACAGATTGCCTTTGACATGTCTTGGTGGGTGGAAAACCCAGTACATGGTGCCCAGGGAGGCTTGTGAAAGAAAAAAAAGCAAATTCGACTGACCTGAAGCCACTCGCCTGGGAAATGTCTTTGGGCTGCTGCTGAGAAGCAGGGAGGGTATTTCAGAAGAAGCAGAAAATACTAATAAAAAGGCGATGGCGCCCCAGGGTGGGAGGGGAGGAGGCGAAGGCAGATTTGAAGCACTGTGGGGGCTCCTCAGGCAGGGCTGTGCCCGTGAGCTGCCCTCCCACTGACTGCACATATCTGCGGGCTAAAACCTGGGCTCACCCTTCATGTGGCCAATGAAAATTGACATTTCCCATATCCCAAGGTTAGCTTAACAGTAATTAAAGCATCACATTGCACACGAGTCTTTCCATTATAATTTAAGTGGATTTTATGCTATTTTAAAAACCATTCTAGTTCCCACTGTGAATAATGAATACAAATAAAGTTGAATGTCAGACCTGGAATACAAATCAAATAAGAAAACCTATATGTATCCTAAACATCTGTCCCCACACTCCCCAAGCCTCAGTTACTGCTTTGGTGGTCCCCCATCCTCTTGAATGGTCGATGAGATTTGCCTGAGATTTCAGACCCCTCTGAGGAACTACTTCTCCTTTAAGAAGGATGAAATGTGTTTTGAGATGTCCTTGTAGCTTCAATAGTGTTTCTAGAAATCCATTCATCTTTTCTACATAGCCATTGCATAGTGTCACGTGGATTTCTGAGGCGGAGATAGATGCTTTTAGTCTGAAACAACAAATGCTTTCAGATATGTTGAGTGTTGGCTTACTTGCTCGCATTTTGTTTTGCTTCATTTTCATATCTGAAAGAATGGTGATGGTTGTCCATTCATTTTTCTGTACTTTTAGTCAAGGGCTGTACACATGTCCCTGTCTTTCCAAATCCCTCAGTGGGACCATGAACCACTAGACTTCCCTCCAATTGTGCATGTGATGTTGTTATTCTCTGACTCTACCTAAATAAGAGAGCAGGAGGTTTGCATTAGCACGTCTCACTCATCGCATTGTGTTTCCAATGCATGAAGCCAAGCAATCAGAAACAGAGCTTGCCATAGTCTCAGCTTCAAGGATGATGCAAGACCAAGGATGGTTCTCAGAAGTCCATTGACTAATGCATGGGGGGTACAGAACTGGGGGTCAGCGCCATTTACCAAAGACCAGGGAGAGGTGGAAACCTGGGGAAGAAGTGCCTGTAGCCTTCCCGTCACTCATTGTACTGTGGGAAAACCTGGTGACACGGACTTGCTTTTATTTTTATTATTTTTATTATTACTAGACTGAAAAGCATTAATATTGTCATACAGATGGTCACCTATGTTGGAAGCTTATGAAAGAACACTAAATTGTGGAAAGATTATTCTAAATTTAGGAAGGCATCAACTCCCTAATGCTAAAGGTGGAGCCATGCTGCTAAACATATTAGTATTTCTTAATTCAAACACCTGTTCTGCCCGCACGAAACATAAAAAAGCGCTTATTTATTGCTTGCATCTCCATTTCAGATTTAATCTCACTATAAATTCATCTCATGTTAATTTATGTGCAAACAAAGACACACACATTTTAAATATCCGAAATGCTGGAAATAAACTTATTTTTAATTTTGTGCTTGTTTTCCATTTGTCAACCAGCAAATGAAAGGACTGAATAAATCATGCACTAATTGCCAGCGGTGCTAAATTTAGTGTGAGATCTGGAATCCTTTTGATCAAAACCGCTGAATATGAAATCATCCTCAGCTCTCTAGGCAACTTTATCCGCCTTTCTCTTCTCCATCTGTCAGTCACCTGGGAATTTGTGAACTATTCCATATGTCAGGCTTGTCAATCACAATGGGATGTGGGAACTATCTGCCTACTGCATAGGAATTCTTGTTAAAAAATTAATCTGCATTTAGCTAGTAGTTCTATATTTTGAATCCCATATTGTTTGATGTTTTGAATCACCCCCCTTTACATAAGGTTAATGGAGCTAAATTGTATTTTAATAGTATAGATCAAAAGTCTTCCTTTCAATAACATTTGTAAGTGTGTAACTATTACACAGACATCCCGTGTTATATTTAGCTGGTGCAATGTGAATGCACAATATAGCATTTAAAATAGACTATCACTATTGTGAGGACGCTGAGTCTGCCAGAAGCATATCTTCAGTGCTGACATTCTAAATATATTTCAATTAATAAACACATGGACACCCCACAATTTTGAGACTTCTAAACTTATCAAGATAATCCTGAAAGAAAGGAATTTCACCTGAGGGACTTTACTTTAAAACTTAAATATTTAGAAAATCAATCTTTCAAACAGTAACATATTCAGATGCCTAATTTAAGAAAGGAGCAAGTAAAGTTGTCCTTGTCATCTCATTGCATCTCCATCATATGGGTATTCCTGTCCTAAACAAACTAGGAAAGTTGGAGAACATTCAGAATTCCCCATATTGGTTACAAGTGTGGGTTTTTTCAGGCTGAACCCTCGTGGCCTAGTGATTTTGTGCGGGATTGCAGTCCACAGAGTTGACATTTCAAATCCAGCAGCAACTCTTCAGGAGCAAAGCTGGGCTTCCTACTCCCACCAGGGCAGTGATGCCACAAAAAACAAGTGTGGCCTTTTTCAAATATTGACCTCAATTGATATGCAAGGCTTATATATCACATATTTCAACTTTTTCAGCATTTACTTCTGAAAATATGTTACAGCCACATACAGTACAACTAATGAAATATTCTAAGGAGAGTAAACAACCTAGTGGGGAAAGAAAGGGTGGTTCCCGTAATTAAATGCATGTACTATTCCTATGGCCATTGGAGTTTTAACCCATAATTCATTTATTTAATGTTTATATGCCTGAGATAACACATTTCTGCAATGATGATACAAATTGATGCTGCCTTATAGGTCGGCGAGTAGACAAAATATAATAATATATGAAAAGAACTCATAAAAATGCCAATCAGATAGAAGGAAGAAAATGTTTTGAAACTACTTGTAGTAGTAATTGTACAATTCTGCTTGATACAATTGAACTATGGAATGATGTGATAGCTGTAAAAGCTCCTGAATAAAATGATCTCCAGGGAAAAAATGCAAGAGAAGAGAAATACTGAAGTTCTCCTGATACTGTAGAGTAACCATTGAACTGTTAAATGAAGGTAGTTGGTTCAAATCCATCAACTGCTTTTCAGGGAAAAAAAACTGAGGCTGTGTGCTCATATTAAAAAATGCATTTTCAGGAAACCTACATAGAGTTTCTGAAAGTTAAAATTGACTCGATGGCAGTAGATGATGGTATGATATCATTAGGATCTAGTATCCATTCCAGATAGTTTAAAAAGAGAATTTAATAAAAGGAACTGGTTCCAGAAGTGGCAGAGGAGCTGACAAAAATTGAAATTAATTTGCAATATTTTAGATGGAAAATTGGCCATTTTATCCTACATTTCAAATCCTTCACAGTCTCCATGACTTTTTGAAGAACGATGTCCTTAAAAGGGTCAGTGTCATGGATTGAATCGCATATCTGAAAAGTACGTGTCAGCTTGACTGGGCCATGATTCTCAATCATTTAACAGTTCTGTAACTATGTAATATAGCCTTGTGAAATGACCCTCCACCAGTATGTGATCTTATCTGATGGACCAACAAGCATGTGGAGGGTGGGATGCAGTGGTTTTAATCTCATTACAACCCTAAGGTAAAGGGAGTTTCTCAGAATACGGCCTGCAACATGCTTTATCTTACCTAATTCACTGTCATCAAATTGCTAACAGGGAGCAAATTAAAACACACTACCATAAAAAAAAAAACCAGGGGAGGATGGTGCCCATTTACCTTGGGGGACTGTGCATGGTGAAGCTCCCAGATTTTTGCTAAGACACATGGGGACCTCCCCAGGACAGTTATCCCACAGACACTCAAAAAAACATGAATATCTTTCTCCAAATCCAAAAGAGAGATTAAAAAAAAAAAAACATCCCTCTATGACTGGCACATGGAATTTGAACTTCTAGACTTCCATGAGATGATTTGTTTATTAAAGTTATTCACTTGGGGTACTTATATTGCACCAACCCTAAGATATAATGTGGTACTGGACGAATGGGAGGTTGCTCTGACATATAAAACGTAGAAGCAGTTTTGAAATTGGATAATCAGCACAGGTCAGCAAGCAGAGTACTCAGATGCCTAATAATAAAGACTAGATTCCCTGGAAAAATGGGAAGTGAAATTATGGATGTCAAAAGAAATTCTGATGAGGCCATAGAAGGAAATGAGTAACATGTTACATGAGAAATGGCACAGATGGTGAGAAGCAGCAGCAGAGAAACATCAAGATCAGAGTTAGGAGACCAATACAAGACAGCACAGGAGAGCTGCCCATGGAACTAGAGAGCTGAGTGCCTTTGTTATGTAGCAGCCTTGCTAATCCACAAAGCAAATAACTGAGTGTCTTAGGATCCAGGTTTACTTATAGAGTGAGTGTATCTGCGCACTGCTAATAGAGCACAAGAGCATTTTAATACTTTAAACAAGGACCAGCGGAAGCAGATGTGACTCAAACTCAAAAGAAGGCTATGACCTTTTGTCTCTACAAGGGTGGGGCTGCTGTTCTGTAAGTTTCTAAGACTTTCACTTTCTTTGCCAACTCAATTCTTGATTATGGGATTGCGGGATGAGGGTGTCGTTGAGAGGGGGTTAGGTTACTGTTCAAAGCTGAGAGGTCGAGGTTATCGTACCTGAGGGGGCAAAATAAAGGGGCCTTTAGGATAAGGTGACCAGACGTCCAGCTTTTTAACAATTTAACAACATCCCACAGCATTTGAAAATTAAAAAAAAATATGCTGCAATACTACTTTCACATTCTATGAAAATTTTTGTTGCTCCATATAGACCAAGTTTTTAATAAAAAAAAAAAAAAACCCTCCCTTCCCCTGGTCAATGGTGTCCCGCTTAAAGTCTGGTCACTTTACTTTAGGAGCTAAGGAAATGAGATAACTACATAGATGAACTAGAAGAATGGGGCTAGGCAGGTACAGGCAAGGCAGTATATATGGAACACTGAATCACAAAAATCCAGAAAGCTCGTCCAGTACCTAAAACCCCAAAGTCTGTTCAATTGTCTGGACAGCACCAAAAATAAAACAGAGTCTATGTAAATTTCTGTGAGCTTTTTGCTGGCTTCATGCCTTTGATCATTTTCCTTTCACTTACTCCCATATGTAATATTAATTATGCCGGTTCATCTATTGCACTCTGGAATCAGATCACTTGTGTTCTAGGTTCACAAAGAGGAGAAAGTAGGATCCTAGTTGACTTTTGAGATGATACGATGGATGACATCTGATGAATCTTTGCTGAAAGCAAAAAATATGAAGCATATGTTTACTTGTGTTTTATGGCATGTGCAAAAGCATCCAACTGTTTGGATCATAACAAACTATGGATACCGTTGCCAAAATGAGAATTTCAGAACACTTAACTATTCTCATGGAGAACCTTTTCATAGACCAATAGGCAGTTCTTCAAACAGAAAAAGGGTACACATTTAAGCAAGTGTTCTGAAATTGATTGTGGTGAATGTGCAACTCTTCTTAATATGATCAAACTATTGAGTCATAGGATTTATAAATTATATGCCAAGAAAGCTATTTGACAAAAAGCAAAATTGTCCTACATTTATTAGCTCCCCATTTCAACCCCCAAGCCTCCCTGCTCCTGCCATCAAGTACCCACTTGTCAAATTCAGTTATTGTCTTTATAGATTTCTATATCCCAAATTTCATATAAAGAAAACTTTTTAAACTAACAATAACAAAGTAAAACAGATGAAAAGCCCCATTGAAAAGAAATAAAAAATAAGGACAGAAACAAATTAAAAATGAGTCAAAAGGGAGATCAATTTGTAGTTAAATTTTAAACTAACTCCATCTGCCACAATCTTCTGTCCAGTGTATTCTTTGTGGTCAAAAGGCTATTCACATCCTGATCTATGCATGATCAGAGGAAATTCACCAGAGGCTTAATCCATACACATCTCCACTTTTCTTTAACTGAAACAATTTTACTCTATTTTTATTATTACTTTTAAAGTAATTTTATCGAGGACTTTTCTAGTTCTTATAAAAATCCATACATCCATTGGGTCAAGCAAATTCATACATATGTTGCCATTATCCTTTGCAAAACATTTTCTTTCTACTTGAGCCGTTGCTATCAGCGGCTCTTTCTCCCTCCGTCTCCCACCCTTCCTCACTCATGAACGCTTGATAATAAATAAGTATTGTTATTTTCATATCTTATACCAACTGCTGTCTGTCTTCACCCTGGTTTCTGTTGTTCGTCCCCCCTGGAGATGCTATTGGTTATAGGTCCATCGTTGCTATTGATTCCTCCTTTCTCCCCCTATTTCCCCCTACCCACATGGTAACACTACTCCAATTATTGTTCCTGGGGGCTTTATCTTTCCTGGATTCCAGGTGTTGAAAGCTCTTATCTGTACCAGTATGCGTGCTCTGGTCTAGCCAGATTTGTAAAGTAGAACTGGTGGTATGATAGTGGGTGGGGGAAGAAGCATTAAAGAACTAGAGGAAGATGTGTGCTTCCTCGGTGCTATACTGCTCCCTGGCTCACTTGTCCCTTCCGTGTGACCTTTCTGTGAGGGGATGTCCAATTGTCTACAGATGGGCATTGGGTCTCTACTTCCCCACGCCCTCTGGTTTGCATGGATATGATTGTTTGTTCTGGATCTTCTGATGTCTGATACTTGGTCTCATCAATGCCTCTTGACCACACATTCTTGTGTGCTTCTTGCATGTGGACTTTATTGTTTCCCTTCTAAATGGCCACTTGTTTACCTTCAAGCCTTTAAGGCCCCAGACACTATCTATAGCTGGGTACCATCAGCTTTCTTCTTTTTTTTTAAGAAATCAAATGTTGTATTTATTTGGGCAAATATGTTCTACGAAAAGTGAACATGTCACACTGAAGACTCAGGTGAACCTAGGCCAAGCCATGGCATTTTCTTTCTTTTTTAGAAATCATTTAATTGGGAGCTCATACAACTCTTATCATAATCCACACATGCATCCATTGTGTCAAACACATTTATATATTTGTTGCCATCAGCGGTATCAAAACATTTGCTTGAGCCCTTGGTATCAGATCCTCATTTTTGTGCCTTTCCTCACCCACCTTCTCTCCCTCATCAACCCTTGATCATTTATAAATTATTACATTACTTTTTCATATCTTCCACTGTCCGATGTCTCCTTTCCCTCACTTTTCTATTGTCTGCCCCCCAGGGGGGTGGTTATATGTGATTGGTTCTCCCTTTCTCCCTACTTTCCCTTTTTCCTCGTGTTATTCCTACTCTTATTATTAGTCCTGGGGATTTATTCTGTTCTGGACTCTCTATTTTTCCAGTTCTGATCTGTACTTGTATGCATGATCTGGTCTAGCCAGTTTGGTAAGTTAAAATTGGGTGTGTGCAGGGGATGGGGGACTGGGGAGGAAGCATTAAAGAAGTGGAGGAAAATTGTATGTTTGCATGTTTCCTCGGTGCTATACTGCACCCTGACTGGCTCATTTTTTCCCCAAGACCCCTCTATAAGGGGATGTCCAGTTGCCTACAGATGGACTTTGAGTCTCCACCTCATACTCCCCTCCCATTCATAATGATATGATTTTTTGCTCTTTGATATCTGATACCTGGTCCTATCAACACCTCGTGATCACAGAGGCTGGTGTGCATTTTCCATGTGGGCTTTGTTGCTTCTCAGCTAGATGGCCAATTGTTTATCTTTAAGTCTTTCATACCCCACACATTGTGTCTTTTGATAGTCAGACACCATCAGCTTTCTTCACCACATTTGTTTATGCACCTCCTTTGTCTTCAGCAATCATGCCAGGAAGGTAAGCATCCGGAAATGCCAGTTTAATAGAGCAAAATGTTCTTGCCGTAAGGGAGTACTTGAGTAGAGACCCAATGTAGAGACCAATCTAAATTATATTTAGATATAATATAAATATATTATATAATCTAGATATAATATAAATATTATATTATATAATTTACATTATATAATTTAGATATAATATAAATATATTATATTTATGTTAATATTTAGACCTCTATTAATGTTCATTGCCTCCTACTTCTTTCCCCTATTTCTTTTTATTTTCCTCCTGCTGTGCTACCATGTTCAACCTGCATTCGTCTCTCCATACTTCTTCTCAGCTACTTTGATCTTAATTGAATGCAACCACACATTCTATGTCCTCCTGCCCATCAATTTTAGATATCTTGTTGTTCCCTTGTCCCTGGGTTTGTTGACTCCCCCCTCCCTCTCTCCTTTCCCCTGTCTCTCAGAATGTTGGTCCTATTGTTTTCTTCTTGCCTATCTTATATAGATAGACATGAAAATAAAGAAAAGAAAAAAGCCTATGAATAGCTCCAGTTCTTTCTGTTGACTCGTGACTGTTTTCCAGTCGAGTCTGATACAGTGGCAAGACCCCCACCCTCCACTTCAAAGTCTGAAGTTTATTTTATGAATTGCCTGGTGACTTTATTGTTTTGCTCCCCTTGCTCCTCTATTGCATTCCCTGGTGTGTGGGGATGCATGGTGAGGGGAGACTGGGCACAACTCCTGTGCTATGTCTCCTGTGCTGTCTCCAGAGCACCATGGATCAGTAAGGGGACATTGTGTCTCCTGGTGGGGTTCACCCCAAGGCCCTCTCTGTGCATGGCTGCTCTAAGCAGGAATGTTGTCCTTGAAGCTTAGTTTCCAGGTGGCATGGCAGAATATATTGGGCTGAAATTGTAGCTAACAACATTGAGTCCCGGAAAAAAATATATAGTCTTAAAATGGATTGTGGGGATGATTGCAAATTTTTAAAATTTTATTAACTATTGAATTATATGATATGTGAAATATATTCCAGTAAAGCTATGTTTGATATATATATATATATATATATATATATATATATATATCAAACATAGCCCTAGGGATAAAAATAAAGCTGAAGACTATATGATGGAAATTTTAAGACTAAATACTTCATTGCTGATATCTTTTTCAAAATCAATTTTGCTGAGAGAGTACACAGAGATCATATTGATTACATCTATGGGAAAAATGCAATAATATATGGGACAAACCAAAGCAATGATGTTGAAACAGAAAGTACAAGTTTCACTGAAAATATTAGCAAAAAATCAAGGCTCGAGGAACTGATGAAATACCACATGATACGTTTTTCTTTTCCTTTTTAAACTGGTGCTAAGACATTTGAAAGAGAGTTGCTGGCCAGCAGTGTCCATTACAAAGAAATGTGAGTGAACAGAATGCAGAAATTATCTAATGATATAATTAGTATAACATGTAAGCAAATGTTTCTGTAGATAGCTAAAGAACCATTATAGCAGTTATATTATATTCACAGAGAGTTGCTATGAATTCATGATGGATTCACAACTGGACTTGGAAAGATGGATATCCTTCCTGACATCTGGTGGATCTTGATTCAAGTAGAAAGTACCAGAAATATATTTTTCTGGGTTTTATTGACTCTGTAAGGAAACTTAAATGTGTGGGCTTTATTAGATAATATTGGGAGGAATATGTATTCTAGAAACTTAATTGTGCTCTTGCAGAACACAGATAAAGAATTAGACATTAGGGACTGCGGCCCACTGGGATGGAGGTTCAATTCCGGCTCCCAGGAGCAAAGCCCACCACCAAGGCAGTGATGCCTAAAAAAAAAAAAAAGAATTAGATATTAGTAAAGAGAAGGCAGTTACTCAATAATTTAAAATCAAGTTGGGGGGCAGAAACAGGGTCATATCCTTTCCCATTCATATTCGATATACAAGCTGAGTGAATAATTGACAAAGATGGATTATATGAAGAAGAATTCAGCATCATAATTGAGGGAAAGTTGATTGCAATTTTCAACATGCAGGTGACACAACCTTGTTTTCTGAAATTGAAAAAGAACTTGAAAAATTCCCCCCTTAAGATCAAAGATTACAGTCTTCAATACAGATTTCAACTCAATTTAAAGAAACAAAAATTCTCACAACTAGAACAATTGAAAACATCATGATTATTGGACAAAGGATTGAATTTGCCAAGTATTTCCTAGTTGGTTCCACAAAAGTAATTAGGAAATCAAATGACATATCACATGTGCAAATATGCTGCACAAGACTGCTTTAAAATAACTGGAGAGTTAGAATGTCACCTTGAGGAGCGCTTGATCCAAGCCATAATTTTTTCCATTGCCTTCTATGTATGTGAAGGTGGGACAGTGTTTAGTTAAGGATGGTAGGAGAAGAATTTATGTATTTGAAGTATGATGTTGTTGAGAAATAGTAAAAGCACCTTGGAAGGAGGGAATGAAGGAGGGATGAATAAACAAATAGATAGACACAGACACACAGATACAAACGTAAACATAAAAGGGCAAAGAGAATATAAGAAAGAAAATATATTACAGTCTTGAGATTCCATTCATTGAGCACCCCCATAGCAAGATTTGAACCAGAGCCTTAAGATTTCCAATTGATAGCCCTGGGCTTGTAGTCAACTGCCTCTTCCACCATGATGGAACTTTAGCTTTAAACCCAGTAGAGTATTTAAATTCCATGAAGATAAAGAGTTTTTTTTTTCTTAGTGGGATTTCCAAATCAGATCTTTCTGGTGTGGCATAGGAAGGAGCTTGTACAATTTGAAAGGACAGAATCTAAAGGCCTATGGTGTCTACTATAGTAGCTGGCCAGTGTCACCAAGGACTGGACAGAAACTAGGTCAAAAAGGCCCAATTAGAAACATAATACATGGCTTATTCTTCCACTGGGGGAATATATGCTTAATTTAAGTGATTTTATCAATCGTGGGTTGAAACACCTGGTTCAATTATCAACAGAAATTTAATCACTTTCTCTAAAACAGATGCCCCTTCTACACACACACACACACACACACACACACACACACACACCTTCTGACTTGGAATTCCACTAAATTTCAATAGTCATTCTTGTAGGAGTGTGTGTTGATCTGGGGTGACTGTTGAACAATGTTATACGCCAGGAAGAGATTGATTGTCTCTCTCCCACATCATGAGAAACTGTGGAGGTGGGGTTTTCCTGTGGAAGTGCTTTTTAAGATATCCAAATAAGGGGATCATACACGGTTTGTGAGCACTAGGTAGGGACACTACTTCTTTGCTTTGGAAACCAGATGAGACGATTCAATGATCAGAGAACAGAAGACTGCCTTTGTCTTAGTATTCAACCTTATAGTAGTGGTCTCATAGGATATTTTTTCTTTGCTGAAGGCTTTCTAGATCCAGGAATGTCATGAGGCATTTTGTGGTTTGAACACAGTGTTTTAGGAATGTATAGAATTCCATTGTGTGTATGTACCAGTTTCTTTAGGCATTCTACTAATGATGAGTTTGGGGACTGTTTGCAGCTTCTTGCTATTGTGAACTGTGCTGAAAATGAACATGGGAGAGCACACATCTGTATATGTTTTTTTTTTTTACTTCTTTCTGGTATATGCCCAGCAAAGATATCTCTGGGTTATATGGCTTTTCTAATTTAGTTGCTTTATAGAGTGCCATATTTTTGTGTTTCTTCTCATTTTGAGGCATTGCCAGAAAGTAGAGGTTCCTGAAAGTTTGTTTCACTCACTTCATTAATGTCTATTCACAGGACTTCTGGTCACATAAACGTTATAGATTGAACTTCTAATGCCATGAACTTCTAATGCCATGGTGAACCTTTCTTAATCACCAGTTTCTCTATGTCAGAAAGATTTGGTTCATTATTCCTGTAAAGAATTTCAAAGTTGGACTCCCATAAGAATAGTTCTACTCTATTCTGTAAGGCTATTAAGAGTTGGCATCAACTTGATGGCAGTGAGTGATATGGCTATGCGTGACATTTGTACATGTTTACAAATGCATCAGCAGGGTATAATAATTCTAATCTCTTCCCCCCTTTCTAGCATTTTTATTGGTTATTTTTTCAGAATTGGGCTATCACTGTGGTTAAGGGTCTTAATTTTAAAATAATTATCCTTGCTCCTTGTTTCCAACCTTCACATTCCAATAACCAGTAATTATTAATGCCTCCTGATTTTACATTTCATCAATTTCAGATTAAATAAGACAGTAGAAGTCTTAAATTTCTTTGTAAATACCTGCAGTTGTTGGTGCATACATATGAATAATAGTTGTATGAACTAGGCTTCCTTCTTGGAGTATAGAGAGTATCCCATCACAAACAACATTATACTTCAAAATAACCATTGAAATGTGTCTTTTCATGATCAATATGAAGTTATTCACCTTCAATTTGTCATTCTTGTACAAGTACAACCTATAGCTTTTGTTTTTATTTTAATGAATTTCAATTTTTGTACATTCTTACTTTGTACTTTCCACATTCTAAATATTAATGGATTTTTTGTTTCTTCTCATTTTGAATCATTGACAGAAAGTAGAGATTCCTAAAAGTTTGTTTCACTCACTTCATTGAGGTCAACTCTATTTTAAGGAGACCACTTTGCCCAATTGCAACTTAAGTGACTTTCAACTTGAGCGATTCCTTATCTGGCATTTTGTTAGACAATATTAACTGTTTTTCAAGAGGATATCATAAATAAGCTCTCAGATTTTAAGTGCCTCTTCCTTTTTTCCACGTTTCCTACTCTGGTCTTAGTCTGGAAGCGCCCCTGAAATCTATTCACCATGGTCACTCTGACATATCAGTGACATGGTGTCTAGCATTTCAGTAACATGGAATCCAGCATAGCATGACAAACTGGCAGAAGAATGGGGAAAGAGTAATGTTATAAAAGAAAATCAGTGAAATACAAGTAGACAGGCAATAGAGAAAATCAATAAAACCAAGTTTATTTTTAGAAAACATTAATACATTCAATGAATTTTTTATTATATCTAGGCCAACTGATTCAAAAGAGCCAGAGTAGAAATTGCCAATGTCACTGCATAACCTAGAGTCCCTGAGCATAATTGTTATAAACAATACCATTAGAGACAATCTGAAAAATGAATGACATAGAAAAATTCATTGCAATATATAAATTTCTTAATTTTATGCAAAAAGAAAGAAAAAATTGATATCTATCAGTTGTTCTGAACCAGAAGAGGTATTAGCCACAGGGGACATTTGTTGACAATGTCTCAAAATATTTTGAACATTACATAATTTGAGGAGGAGAACAAGATAAGTTTGAGGAGAACACAATTGGTATGTTTTGGGTACAAACTATGGAGGCTGCTGAATCTCCTTTCGTCTTTGGATAAACAGTTCAATGACCCCTCCAAAGATGCATCCAGTTCAAAATGTTAATAGTACTAAGGTATAAAAAGGTGATTTCACATGGATAATTTTAATTGGTAACCCAAAACCTTAAACAAAGTAAAATGCTATACTTAGCCCAACTAGTAGAGACTACTGAAAATTGAACGGGGGTGGAGGGGGGTGAGGTGTAGGGAGGTGGGGAAAGCATACTATATTACATAACATTTTCAAAATTTTGGAAGAGACAAAATTTCCAATTCATATTTTGAGGCCAAGTAAGACTTGAATAAAGGAAATAAACTTTAAGACCAATAGCCTTCATGAACATGGATGTCAAGTCCACAGTACATGAATAGCAAATAATATTACCTATTGAATAAATTTAACAAATGATTGAGGAAATGGCAAATGAGTTTTAAAAGCTTCCTCTGAGTTTTCTAGTGGGAAGGAGAATCCAAATACATCCCCACTCTGCAAGCTCTTACCATCTGAAGACACTCAACCTACTCATCCCCTGACTGGGCGACTGCTAGACTGTAATGGTCTTCATATTGCTACATCTGCTGTGACCAGGACCTTTGCTTACAATTTTCTAATAAGTCCACTTTCTTGATGATAATGAAATTGCGCAGTTCCTGATTCTGAAATATCTCACTCTCCTACTAAGTGGAATGACAAAACTTTTAAATCCCTGAATTAGAGTTCTCTACCTCTTATTTCCACCTAATTATTGGGTAAGGGCGTTATAAACATAGGATAAAAGAGTAATTTCATGTCACTGAGATCATGTCAGGGTTGAGTATATCCCAAAAATATTTTTTGACGTGAAGAATCTTCATTCCAGTTGGAACCTTGTGAAGTCCACATCCACAAGCAATGTCAAATCAGGACAGGTCATTCATAATGTCTGCAGACATACGCCCCAGTTCACAGGCTCAAATAACTTCTCTTCATCTGCTTGGGTTCTTGTCAACTCAAAGTGGGTTGCCTCTCTTAGCCTCAATAGGGTGTCCACTGGTCACCTTGCCTTAGACCATGCCCCCATCAATTCTTAACAAGTCTAGCCCTATCGTGCTAGGACAGACTAGTGAACCTGACCTCGTCTTTTCCTTTAGTTCCTTGTAAACGAGGTCCATGTGTGTTAGTGGCTAGACTCAACTCATTTCTTTATTGATGCATTTCTCCCACTTCCTCTCAGCAGTTAGATCCAGATGGTCACCTAGTAAGCATTTCAGCCTGCCACAGGCTTCCTTTAACAGTCCCAGAGAGGAGTTTTCTTCATGGTCCAGATTTTTTTCAGCTTCTGAAAATGACTACTAATTCAAGGTTTCAAAAAAAAAAAATCCAGAGTTCCATATTCTTCAATCTGTCAATCTGGCTCATAGGTAAATCTCTTGGAATGCAAATATCCTGAGTACTCCAAGGTACTGGGTGGGAGTTATCTTCTCAGATCCTTGTTTCCAGGTGTGGCCTAAATTCATCTAAAGATCAAATAAATGTTCTCAGGCAAGTGGGCTTACACACTCTTTATTTCCATACTTCCCCAAATACTTTTTTTCAACCATCATATCAATAAAAATAATCAGAAGAAATCAGTATAAACAAAGTAGAATCAGATACTAAACTCAATTCTTAAAATAGTCAAAGTCAACTCTCATTTAGCATATCTAAAACCTTATCTAAACTGTTCTATTTATACAAATATATGGAATTAGGGCTCTGAGAGTACCAAACCATATCCAGGCTTTTTATCACTCATTCTCTTTAAGCAGTACAGTTTATAAGAAATCCAAATGGCAATTTATACCTCTACACTCAAAAAATACTTTACCAAGATTCACATTTGCCATTTCATACAGGCATAACCAAAGACAGTATTTGAAAAAAATAGTTGAAATTTTAACTTCCTATATTATTTCCAAAAAACAACTCAGTAAACTGCAAGGATTTATCTGACTTCTGGAGAACCAAAGAAGAAGCATTACTATGAGACAGAAGTCAAACAAACATCTACTCTCCATTTTTTTGGTTTGTTTCTCCAATACCCCACACCTAATGTGCCATAATGTGTTCGTCTGGCTAAACAAGAGAAACAAATCCATGTACATACATATGTGTAGAAGGAAGAGATTTATATTCATGAGCAATTGGACATTGAGTAAGCACCCCAACCTAGTCCAATCCAAGTCCATAAGTCTGACACCAGCCTATATGTCTGATACTGGTCCATAAAGGTCTCTTCATATTCATGAAACACATGTAATGATGTCTAATGCGGGACAATCACAGACCATTGAGTAGAAAGTCTTTGGATCCAGAGGCTTTGTAAACATCTCAGCGCTGGCAGGGGTCTCCAAGTGATGCCTTCATTTCCCTGGGCATGGGATCTGTCAGCATTGTGCCATGTGTCTTGTCAGGAGAGCATCTCCAAGGGAGCTGGTCGAGAGAGCTCCTGCCTCCAAGACAGAAAAGAGCACTGGATTTCCCAGAATTTTCAGAAGGCCGTGCCCACACAAAAATCTCTTTGGCTATCTTCATATTAAAAGGGTAGACTTCATCCCTACACTCTTAATCTTCAAATTGACACCAGATTAGGTCACTGCCACACCACACCACCACCAGGATTTCTCATCTAATAAGCAGAACAGAAAAGATAAACCAATTTCTGTAGAATTCCCACAAACCAACTGGCTTTATTGTAAACCTCTGGGTGATAGAGACCCAGAAGTCTCCATGAAAAAGAGAAGAGGATGAAGCACTAAACACAACGCAATATCCAAACACATCCCCTATCCCAACAAGAAAATGCAGCATTAAATGCAAAAACACTGAATTCAGTGTGGGTTTGCTCATTCCTAACACTTCTTACAGGTCAGGATTCTGAAAGTTGTGGGCTCAGAAGTGATAAGCATTTGTAGAAGAACCAACTGTTCATTGAGGAACTTGTACAGTGATAGATGGAATAGGGGGAGAAAAAAAGTTCAGATGATAAAATTAAAAAAAATTTAGGGACAAACATAAAACAGGATCCAAGAACATTGGGAATATGTATTGATAAACAACATCAATCATCATCTACCAATAAAACTTAAGTAGAACTGTAAAAGTAATTGACACTAAAAATGAAGGAGATAGACTGACCCAAAGGCTGCAGCAAAGAGATCCAGCATAGGAAAACTATGAGGATGGCACAGGATAGAACATTGCACCCTTCTGTTGGGCAGAGAGGTTCACTATGAGTCAGAACCAACTTGATGACACCTAACAACAAAACATCAAAATAAACACAAGCACCTGGCTTCTGTACCATGTCCAACATCAACCATTCTTTCATGGCATTGATTTCCTTATGTGTTTGATAATTTTCAGAGCAGTCACAGAGAAAGCATAGAAACAATGTAACTACAACAATTTTAATAACAGAAAAGTATATAAATATAGTATATGAACAGAAAGAATGATGTGCAAAGAGAAAGGTTAGCGAGGCATGGGTTCAAGAACAAGCCTCAATGTCTATGAAGAGATCTGATCCTGTCTCAAAGAGAACCAATTCACTCTTTGAAACCTCAAACAGGAAGCTCAATTGTACACGGGGCTATTAATTACTCTTTTGACCAGAGGTTCATCTTTATACAACTCTGCCTCTCCTTCTGGTACTATTACAGCGGCTTCTTCCTTGTTGTCTGTTCTCCGCTGACATTTACCAGGCTTTCTCTCCATGGGTTAACTTGCTTACCACACAGTCCTCTATGGGGACCAACATGACAACTTTTGCTGCCCTTAGGCATGCAGGCTCTGGAAGAACAAAATCCACACAATTGGACCAAAAGGTGTAATTAAGATAAACTACTAGCAAACTTACCAAAAGGAAAAGCAAGAGATGATGCAAATGCTTGGGATTACAGAGGAAAAGAAGGCACCACAGAAGAACCAAATGATATTTTTAAAAAGAGTAACAAGCAACAGTGGGGCTGGGCCTCCTACTCCCACCACCGGAGAGCAGTGAGGCCCACAAAAAAAAAAAAAGAGTAACAAGCAGCCATATAGTTCAGAAGCAACAAATTCCACATGGAAGAAGTACATCAGCCTGAGTGACCACAAGGTATCGATGGAAATGGTTATCAAGCATCAAGAAAAAGATCATATAATTGCATGCCCACCTTCCTGATATGATTCCTGAAGACGAAAGTGTGCATAAGCAATTGTGGTGAAGAAAGCTAATGGCACCTGTCTATCAAAAGATAAAGCATCTGAGGTCTTAAAGGTTTCAAGGTAAACAAGTGACCATCCAGCTCAAAAGCAACAAAGCCCATTTAGAAGCATTCCAGCCTATGGGACCATGAAGCATCAAAGAGACCAGGTTTAGGCATCAAAGAACTAAAAATTATATCATTGTAAAAGAGGTGGAGTACAGACTGGAGACCCAAAGTTCATCTGCAGGTGAAGCAACATCCCCTTACAGAAGGGTGATGTGAAGGAGACAAGCCAGTGATGGCACAGTGTAGTAATGATTTAATATGCAACTTTTCTCTAGTTCTCAAATGCTTCTTCCCTCCCACTATCATGATATTAGTTCTATCTTACAAATCCGGTTGGACCAGAGGATGTACACTGGTACAGATAGGAACCAAAAACATGGGGAACCCAGGATAGGTGATCCCTTTGGGACCAGTTGGTAGAGTGGCTATACCAGAAGGATGGAAGTAGGAGGAACAGAAAGGGGGAACCAACTGTAAGGATCTACGTACAATCTCCTCCCTGGTGTATGAACAACAGGGAAGTGGCTAAAAGGACACAGCGGACAGTGTTCAACAACAAAAAAAAGTATAATAGTTTGTAAATTATCAAGGGTTTATGAGGAAGGGGGGAGCAGGATGGGGGGGAGAAGGAGGAGCCAATACCAGGGTCTTAAGTGGAAGGTAGATGTTTTGAGAATGACGATGGCATCAAAGGTACAAATGTGCTTTGCATACAATGGATGCATGGATGGATTGTGCTAAGAATTGTGTGACACCCCCCCCAATAAAATGATTTTTAAGAAAGAAAGAATATTAACACCTTATTCCAACTTTGAAATCCTAGATGCAATCAGGAAATTTCTAGGACACCAGCTCCACAAATTAACACAGACTAATCGAGTCTAACCTATCACACACAAAAAAGAACAATAGAAAAGATCATTTAAAACACTTTCAAACAAGAAAATCACAAGACCAGATGACTTCACAGACCAGATGACTAGCACATATTCAAAGAAACATTGTCACCAATTCTACACAGACTATTCTAGATTATAGAAAAGGACAGCAAACTCCCAAAGTACCATTTTATGGTGCCAAACAAAGAAAAGACACCACTGGATAGAAAACTACAAATCAATATTACTTATGAATTAGGTGTAAAAATTCTCAACAATTACTGGTTAATAGAATCCAACTATATCTATATTACACAGTGATCAAGTGGGATTCATACCAGATATACCAGGGTGGTTTAACATTATAGAATCAATCAATGTAATGTAACACCACAGAAGCAACACCAAAATAATAATCGCATTATTGTATTAATTGCCACAACAAAGGCACTTGGCAGTACCTCATATCTATTCCTAATAAAATCGCTCAACAAAATAGGGATAGAATGGACATTTCTCAAAACAATAAAAGCCATATATAAGAAAAATCAACGCCTGACATCTGACTCAGCAAGAAAAACTAAAAATATTTTCCCTATGCACAGGAACCAGAAAAGGATGCTCTGTACCAACACTCTTATTCAAAATTGTGCTAGCAATTTTAGACAGAAAAAAATTAACCAGCAAACAGAAATCAAAAGAATCTAAATGCCAGGGGGGGGGGGGGGGGGGGGGAGACTGATGCTCTTGCTCCGAGATCATATGATTTTATATATAGAAAGCCATCAGAGAAAAAAAGAAAGAAAGCCATGAATACTCAACAGAAATGTTAATGGAAGCAATTGACAGTTTTGAAAACATGGAATAATAGAAGATTAATAATACAGAGCTATATAACATGGAAGGATACAAGAAATTGATAGAATTCCTGTATACTAACAAAAAAGGAGACTTAAAACAGACATCAAGGTAACATTGCCATTTACACCATCCAGAGGAAAGATGACATATTTAGGAAAAAACCTAATAAGAGGAGCAAAAGACCTGTACAACAAAAACCCACAGAACATGAATACAAAGAATACAAATGGCAGAATATCTTATATTCATGGATAGTGTGCCTGTCTGTGTGTACTACAGAAACAAATCCATTAACACAGACATGTGCATAAGAGAATTTTATATAAAGAGTAAATGCACAGTAAGAAAGCATCCTAAGCCAGTACAGTTCAAGCCCCTAAGTTCTATTTTAGCCCATATATCTGATACCAATCTATAAAATCCTCTTCAGACTCACAAAGCACATACAATAATGCTGAGTGCAGGATGATCACAGACCAGTGGGTGGAAAATCTTTGGCTACAGTGTCATTGTAAACGTCTCAGCACTGGCAGGGGTTCCACATGGCTTCTCCAGGGCTGCATCAAGGTAGGTCCATGTGGCTTCTCCTCAGGGATGTCTCACAGGAAATGAGTAGAGAGAAGTGTCTCTCCAAGAAGTAAAATAAATATGCATTCCTAGAATTCTCAGGAGACCATGCTCAAAGAGATGCCTCATTGGCTATGATACAATTGACAGACTAGACTCCACTTCTTCACTTTTAATTCTCAAATTGACAAATGATTATATCATTGTCACAGAAGGAAAGGCTTAACTGCGAAAATATCAATACTACCCAAAACAATCTATAAACACACTGTCATTGTGATTCAAATCTCAATCTCATTCTTGAAATAAATAGAAAAACTAATTATTAAGTTCATATTGAAAGAGGAGAGACCTAGAAAGAGCGAATAACTCCTTAAAAAGAAGAGACATTACATTACCAACTCCTAAGAAACCTGTTACATGGTCAGAGCAGTCAAAGCAGCCTAGTGCTCCTGCGATGATCGGTCCATATACCAATGGAACAGAATAGAAAACCAATAAATAAATGCATCTGCCCATAGGCAACTGACTTATAACAAAGGACTAAATAGCATTATGTGAGAAAGCAAATTGTTTCAACAATTGGGGCTGGAGAAATTCGATCTCCATCTTCAAAAGAATGAAAGAGGACCCAGACCTCATTCTATGCACAAAACCAGAATCAAAATGGATCAAAATTCTAAATGCAAATCCCAGAGATTTAAAGATCATCAATGAGAAAATAGGGACAAACTTAAAGGCCATAGTACAAAGCATACACATATTACCAAATATAATTATGAAAACACAGAGTAGAAGTGTGGCGGTCATGTGCTTATGTTAATTTCATGATTGAGATGTAGGGGTGGAGTCTAGCCTGTTAATTTGGAGATAGCCATTGAGTAGCCAATGAAGCCTCCGTGTGGGCATAGCTTTCTCCTGAGACTTCCGGGAAATCTCACCGTATTTCCCTCATGAAAATGAGAAGCTGTCTTCCCAAGTGTTGCGAGTTAGTCTCAGAGACAACGAATTATGGACAAGAAAAAATGGCAGCATCCCAGGAGCTGGAGGAGCCGGAGGAGAAGCCACATGGCCTTTCCCTGATAGAACCAGACCTCTGAAGTTGGAGAAGCCACCTGGAGAGCCCTACCAGTGCTAAGTTACTTCTACCACCACTGGATGCTGTTGATGGATGCTGAGCCCTGGAAGTGAGGAACCATGAGGGGACCCCTGCGCTGGGACTCTGCACCCACTGGACTGTGAGTGACTTCATGAGTCAGAAGGCAACCTTATAGACTGGAATTGGGCATATGAACTAATATCGGACTTGTGGCTTTGTACTGGACTGGATTGTGATGCTTTCTTAATTCCTCTTATATATAAACCATACTCTTATGCGTGTCTATGGATTTGTTTCTCTAGTCTACCTGGACTAATACAAGAAGATAAAACACATTACTGAAAACAAGACACATTTCTATAAAAAGACCATTAAAAGAGCAAAAGAAGAGCCATTAGACTAGGAAAAGATGATATAACAGTGATATAACAGACAAGGGACTAATCTATGGAAACTACAGTATACTTCAAAACTTTAATTAAGAAATTAAATTAAAATTCAAATAAAAAGTTGATAAAAGCATGCACAGTTAACAGGAAATGATATTCAACTAGCTAACAAAGCATGAAAAAATATTCATGGTCATTATCCATGCAGGAGATGCAAATTAAAACAATGGTGTGATATCACCTTACACCAACAATTACAGCACAACTACAAAAAGAATACCAGAGAGGATGGAGTGAGCTCAGACTTCTCATATGATGATGGCTAACCTGTAAGCTCCTACAAACCTTCTAGGCTCAAGCAATTGGAAAGGGGAATGTCATAGATTCCAGAGTTAGACAAACAGCAGAATATGCATAAGCAGCACTGTTCACAATAGCAAGCAATTGGAAACAGCTCAAAATGCCAGCAGTAGAAAGAGAAAAAAATATTGGTACATAAACTCAATGGAATATTATGCATTTGAAAAATGATAAAACTGCAGGCACCTCATGTCAAAGAACACCATGGACAGTGTTGTGTTGAATGAAGAAAATAATTCTCAAAAGGACAAGTATTGAATGAGTCAATTACAATAAGGACAAACTCCAAGACAGTGACAAAGATCTATTCTCAGTCAGGTAATCACTTCTTCCAGCCCCTGCCCCCCCCCCCCGCCAAGCAATATGGTGGTGTGTCTGTCTAATGCTTCCCATCCATTAATTGTTCCCTTATTTGTACACCTAAACAAAAAACACTTCGGAAGAGGTCTTACCTCAGTTCCTTATAAAATATGGAGAGGGACAGGAAGTTCTGTCACAGAGCACAATCTCATGTTATTGTTTTTGTGGTTAGTTGATATCAAATCAGTTTCTACTTATAGCAACCCTATGTACACCAGAACAAAATATTGCCCTGTAGTGTGCCATTCCCACAGTTGTTCTGTCTGACCCCATTGCTATAGTCACTATGTCAATTTATCTTGTCCAGGATCTTCCTCTTTTTTGCTGCCCTTCTACTCTACCAAACATGAGGTCTTTCTCCAGAGACTAGTCTTTCCTGACGACATGTCCAAGTATACAAGTCACCATCCTTGCTTCTAGGAAGTTCTCTTACCATACCTTTTCCAAGACAGATTTGTTTGCATTTTGGCAGTCCATGATGCTTTAAATATTCATTGCTAACACTGCAATTCAATTGTCTTCCATGTTCAGTGTCCAACTTTCACATGCATATGAGACGATTGAAAACACTAAGGCTTAAGTGAGGTGCATATTAGTTTTCAAATGAACAGTCTTACTTTTCAGTACTCTAAAGAGGTATTATGCAGCAGATTTAGTTGGAGATGGACATCATTATTGATGAAGCAGAGGAGTAGTATAAAAGAGGAAGTTCTTTAATGAGATGTATTGACCTAGTGGCTGCATCAATAAGCTTCAACATAAGAACAATTGTGAGGATGGGCAGGACAAGAGAGTGTTTCATTCTATTTTGCATCAGGTTGCTATGGGTCAGAATTAACATAATGACTGCAAAGTGGACCAGGGATATATTTAAACTTTAGATGTATGAATTGCTTTGAAACTCACACTTAATCATAAACCCTGATCTCAAGACAATTACTTCTTGTGAAGTCACTGTAGGTATGGTTGATATAGCAATGTGTGGTGTGATCAGATGGTGAATGGCTAGCAGAAAGAATAGCATCTTGAGTCTTAAAAGCATTTTTCAAAATATTCAGCCACTGAAGTGAGGTGTTGGCTAAGTATACATGAAGGAGCAGACCAGCTCATGTTATCCAAAGATTGTAAATAATAAAATACAAGATCAAAGGAAGGAATTATTTTAGAATTTAAATTCTGAGCATGTGATTTGCAGAAGGATGTGGATGGTGATGGATGCCTAAATCCATTTTCAGAGTCTTCACAAAGATTAAGCTTCCATTGAACCTCCTCAGACCATTATCATTTTCACCTATAACTTAAAACATAAGTATAACAAAATACAAAGATCTGCTTTTATTAAGTAGTACAATGAAAAGAAATAACTACAGCTATAACACATATGAACAAATTAATTAAAACAATTTAATAATTTTTATTTTTGTCATGAAATCTCATTGGGTTTTAATTTAAACCTATATGTTTTTAATGAATATAATCTCTCAGAATTTAAAATTAGAGTTATGAAATAGGAAAAAAGATACAAACCATATAAAATGGTTAAAAATATACATCCAAAAAATGAAAACTATATACCACTTTAGCTTGTTGTATGTCATGTAATCAACACTAAGTTTTCCACCAGCAAAATGGCACAGGTTGTCGGCCTAAAGGTGTTGAGCTATTGGTTTGATGACAAAATATATATGTCTGCTTGGATTTTTTATAATGTGTATTTAGAAAGTGAAAATAATAATTTATTATTTAGTTCTCAGAGTTGTAGAGTGTGATATATAAATATAATGCTATATCCTCTGGAATATATATATATATATATATATATATATATATCAAATGAATTTGCTGGTTAGTGAATTTGAATATATAAATATATAGATTTGATATATAAATATAATGTTATATCCTCTGGAATATATATATATATATATATATATATATATATATCAAATGAATTTGCTGGTTAGTGAATTTGAATTAAGTTATTTTCTAGTACTTGTGCCAGGAACCAAATCTTCTGTGTAGGCAGTTTGGTTCAATAAACAGCAAATTTGAAAATACAGTGCATTAGGCTTATGACTTTGTATCATCAACATGTGATGCTTGACCAGGCCTATAATTGTTTGGCAATGTAGATAGATGAATAGAGAGGAAATTTTAAGGACACAATCCTTTCCCTCTAATATTACAAAAGTAAATGCGGTTAGATAAATAAGTATGCATGCTATAATACTGACAATATCCACTTCTTTTATAGATGGTTTAAATGCTATATGTAGGTATATTCTCCATTCTTATTATGTGACCATTAAAGCTAAAATTTTTGTCATTATTTACATAATATCCTGGCAGTAATTTAAATCTTACACAATTTTGCACTTGATATTAAATATAAATTGTCAACAGGGAAAGACAGCAGACAGACAGCATTCTTGTGAACTAGGAACTAGGGCAGGGGGTGGTGGGAATCTTGAAATAGGAATATGTTTGTATATATTTTCCTTTTATTCATTAAAATTGTTTGAGGAGTTCCTTACCTCCCATGGCCTGTCTCTATTAAATTATTAATCAATTTGTCATTTTTATAAATTTACCTATACTGTATAATGCATATGAAAAAAATCAGAACATGGACCAGGGGGAAGAAAATAACCCAACAATAATGACAAAACAAAAAAAAAGAAGAAATCCTCTATCAAAAAGGCAGAAGATATTTAAAATTGAGAAAAATTAAAACCTGTCAAAAATGAGATTATACTATAAAAACAGAGTGTCTGGACCAGCCAAAATCCACTTTATAACGCTCAATATGCACTCCATCTCATTGTACAGGCATCCCCAGGCCCAGACGATGGGGGGGGGGTCCTTGCAAATACATTTTGAGCTTCCATTGTCATCAATAGTCTTCGACATTAGAATTAAAGCTCAAGTGCTATTCCTCCTCCAGATTTGGATGGTTTATTTCTTCCCTTTGAACTTATCTAACATCTGACTTGGATTACTGCTTGTTTTATAATAAATCTTTAAGTCCCCAGACACTATTCTTTCTTGCTTTTTCAACACACTTTGCTATAGCACCCATATCTCCAGTGATCTCTTCATCAGGGTGAGTAGTGAGTAGGGCCATGTCTTAATATTTAGCTATTCATAGATTAGGGATAAGGTTAAGTGCAAATTCAAAATCCATTCATATAGCTGTGGTTTCATATATACCTCCTATCATTTTAGAGATATAATTATTTTACTGTAGAACACAATAAATCATCCCCATGGGGATAAGATAATTCTATCAATAGTATCATTAATTAAGTCAATGGTATAGAACTTAAAACAGTCTTAAGAAAAGCAAATTAGGAGATAAGGGAAGATCATGTCCAGGTAGATTTACCCACCTGGAGCTCATGCTACCAGACCAGAAAATTAAGCAGTAAGGTAAATGAGACTGGGAAGCTAAGTTCTAAAATTAGAATCAGGGTACTAGGGCCTGGTCCAATCTCCCACTTTTTTTTTTTTATTTTCACTTACAAATTGAACCAAGAATGCATAAAATGCTCTAGGTTCACTGTGCTTGGCTCACAGGCTTCAGATTGATCCTCTGCCAGCACCCTAGTCCCACAATGAGCAGCAATTACCATAGTATGGTGTCAAAAGCGGTCATAATCCCAGACCTGAGGAGAACCTCTGAAAGCTAGTCACCAGACTCAAAGCAGAGCTTCCTGCTACCTTGCGCTCAAAACCTAGGGGCCAGATCAGTGCAGGCAGCCATAGATTTGCAGCAATTGAAAACACGTCAGGAAATTTACCTGAGTCAAATTGCTGTGTGGCAGAGCATAAACAAGTAGCATAGTCCATGGGTTTAATTCAATTCCAGTTGACTGAGAAGAAAACCACCTCTCTGATAAGCAAGAGCCCCTTCTCTGGGGGACAGCGTGACAACCCTGAAGTCAGGGTCACACAAGCCCAATTTTTTTCTATCAGGGGAGAACGCAAACACAGTCCCCCACAACCACAAATTATGCAGTTGAGTTCCCCACATTTGGAGAAATCGCAAGGGTCAGCATATTCGGAATGCAATCAATAAACTCTCCCTGGGAAAACCACCTTCATGATCATGATATCTCCCCTGCAAGGTAAGTATTGAAAAAATATATTTTCTCAGTTAAAAAAAAAAGGCAAATCACAGGCTCATTGCCTAACTCCAAGACAAACCTACAGAAAAGGTCCTTCAACATATATTAACATAATAATGGAGTCAGAGCTAAAGGATGCCAGAAGTTATCTACAAAGTCCAGAGGTTTTCAATGCTTGCATAACTGGAGCAAGCATCAGTCTCAAAATAATTTCACTGAGCACAAATGCAGAGCTTATACCAGGGGCCTATTACATTTAATTTAATTCAATTCAAGTAGGCTGGCAGGGGTGGTGGTGAGGGTGGTAAACATCTCTGAGCTATTGGGGCATCATCAGTCTTGACATAAATTAGGACAACACAACTCTGAAAGCACAAGGGAAACTACTGTCATGCCTCTGTGGTCCTACTTACAGTTTGGGAGGCCCTGTCCATCCTTCACATAGTTGGGGATCCCCTGCCTGTCCTGGGGCTGAGGGAACTTCTCCCTGTCTCCTACAGTGCTGCATATGGCACAAGGCAGCTTTATCAGTGATCTCCTGTGCTCAACACCACTATGGTAACTGCTGTCTGGCCTCTGCTGCGATCTTGCCTATGAGGACAATTCCACCCAGCCACTGTGGAACCATACACCAAGCTGACACCCACTCTGCTACATAGAGGCAGGGTAGGAAATCCTCCAGCCCCATGGGGAGGCAATCAGGGCCCAGCTTCTCCTTAATTTCTATTCTTTTTCTTCTCTCTTTCTTCTCTTTCCCTTCTCTCTTTCCCATTGCAGTGGGACTCAGCAGGCCCAGTTTTGTTTTGTTTTCTTTTTATTCTTCTCTCCTTCTCCTTCCTTTCATAGGCCACTGGTGGTTTCTGGACAACTACTCTCCACTAGGGCAACTCCTCCAAAACAACAGAGGGCACCTGTGGTCTTCAGAGCCTGCCCTCTGTGGATGGGTTGTGCAAGTAAAAGGCAACTATGACAGCCCCCTCTAGTGCTCCAAGCTGCTGAGCAAATATCTGCCTGGCTTCCAAGGTGATCTTGCCAACTAGGGCAATTACACCCAGCACCCATGAGACCCTGCACCCAAGGGCACACTCACCTGCTACGTTGGGCCGAATCTAAACTCCCCCAGTCCCTCGTTCAGGTGATCAGGAACAGCTGTCTCTTTAAGATTTATTTTTCTCTTCTCTCTTTCCTACCAGTCAGTCTCAGTGAGTACAATTGTGGTTTTTTTTCTTCTTTCTCTTTCTTTCATATCTCTCTGTTTTTTTCTTTCCTTTTTCTCTCCTTTCCCTCTCTACCTTACCTCATGTCACTTTTAGCTTCCAGCCCCTTACAATTTGCCTAGGATAACTCTGCCCACACAGTGCATAGAGGCCAGTTTGCCCCCTATAGCAGTGCTGTAAGTGACTCAAGGCAGACAATTATCTATTTATTTATGCTTTTTTCCTTGTTATTTGTTCCTCTTTTTCTACCTCTTCTCTTTTTCTTGCCAGTCTCAGCAGGCTGCTTTTTGTTTTTTGTTTCTTTGAGGTTTTTTGTTTGTTTTTATTGTGTGTGTATTAGTTTGCTATTTATTTTTTTTCTTGTCTTCCATTTTCTCCTTGTCTCTTTTTCTTCTCTTCTTACTCTCTTCCATTTCATAAGCCACTAGTGGCCTCCAGGTCACTCTACTCCAGCAAGGGAAACTCCGACTGCCCAGTTTTGGGAGCTCCCACCTGCACTTGCTGGCTTTACACACAACCGGGAAAATCACACCTGCCCACTGCTTCACCGCAAACCATGGGGTATCTCCCATTCAAACTGTTGGAGGAACGTCTGCCTGTACTCTAAGGCCCTACAAGCAACTGGGGAAAATGCTGTCTGTCATTTGTGGTGTTTCATACTGCTGCGGGAATATCTTCCCATCCTCCATGGAGATCCCTCTGACTAGAATAATTCTGTCTGCCATCCACGGTTATCTATACCAAGGTGGGTACACTCACATGCCCTCAGCAGCACTCTAGTTGCAGGGAAATACTACACACCATCCAAGACACTCCTACGGCTGTGGGACACATGACCATGACTTCCTGAGACATCAGCCAGTGAAGCACCATCCTTGTGAGACCATCACCACCCAACCAGCATCTTGTGACAGCACTATCCAATTTACATTCCAAATAATGGAATATTGGTTGGCTAGGGTAAGAAGGAAACTGCAAGAAGTTATAGCAGTAGCCTTCCCACCCTGCCCCCTGTGCAGCTACAAGAACCTAGTTCAAAAAAGCACTCATACAAGTTCCCCAAGAGAGAATCTTATTCTCTTTGATCTAGTAAGATGGTGCAGAGCTCCTCTAAAACGATGCAAAAACAGCAACCAGTCCCAACAGCTTAAACACAAAAGCAGGAGAATCAGAAAACAATGCTGGAAGGAGTCACAGACTTAACGATTCACATTGAAGAAGCAGACATTGACCTGCCACAGAAAGAAATCTTCAGAATGCTGCTGGGATTCACACAGGATATGAGGGCAGCCATACGGAAAAGGGATGAAATAGTAAAGGGGATAAAGCCCATGCACCAAAGGGAAATACAAGATCTAAGTGATGAATACCAAAGTCCAGTAGCAAATTAACAGACTTGAGAAGGCAGAAAAATCACATAATAGCTTAGAGGATAAACAGGCACACTACAAAAACAGAAAAGACAGTCAAATAAGACAATCAGAGACGCTGAAGAAAACCATAGAGCCATATATGATGTTATGAAGAGGGTCAATATTAGAATAATTGGAGTAAGACATGACAAAGAAGTCAACAGTGAAAATACTGAGAGAATTCTTAGAGGAAAATTTTCCCAATTTAAAGGAAAATCATGCAATTTTTCAGAAGGAAAAAAAAAGAACATCAGCTAAACTGAATCCCAAGAATAAGTCACCGAGACATATAATAGTTAAATTCCCAAAGGAAGAGGAGAAAATCATAAGAACATTCTTGGGAAAACAAAAAGTAACTTATAAAAGTACCCAAATAAGAATATGTTCAGGCCTAACAGAAGACACAAAGGAGAAGAAGAAGGAGTGCAACAACATATTCCAAAAATTAAAGGAAAATAATGCAAGCTTAAGAATGCTATATCCAATCAAATTACCTATTAAGATATATGGAGAAGTAAGAGTACTTCCCGACAAAGAAAGGCTCAAAGAATATTTAAAAAGAACCCAGCCCTACAGAAGACCTTTGCTGACCCATTATGGGCAGAAGATCAGCACTCACTGAGCACACATTAGAGACCATCACATAGAACAACTCCACCCAGAGAGCAAGCGACAAAACAGTCCCCAAGGAAACATTAGCTCGGAGGTGGAAAAAAGGCAAGAATGAAACAAACACACACACAGCACAACAAAAACTCATAAGATAGGTGGGTAGGAAAGCATTCAACACAAAAAGTATAAGATGACATCACAGAGTCTATAGATGGATGTAATAAAACTTCATATCTATGTACTGAATTCAGTATTCAAAGGTGGAGTCTAGCAGACTTGCTCAGAAAACAACCCATTGATCTGCTGCCTACAGGAGACACATCTCAAGCTTAAAGACAAAAACAGGCTGAGAATTAAAGGCTGAAGAATAATATACCAAGCAAATAACAATTCCAAAAAAGCAGGGTTGCAAAGTTAATCTCTGAGAAATTTTATCTCAAGGTACAAACCATAACATGAGATAAAGAGAAGCACAATATAATGCTCTCAGGAACAGTAGAAGAAGAATCAGTGAGAATAATAAGTATACTAACTCACAATGAGAGACAGATGGAATCCGTAATGCAGACACTCCATAAGATGAAAAAGGAAACCAATAGCTCAACAATTATACTAGGTGACATTAATACACAACTCTCTGAAAAAGACAGATCACAGAGAAATCAACTTAGCAAGGAGGCTGCAGATATAAACAGCATGATGGAATGATTTGACCTGATAGATATTTTCAGAATTTTTCATCCAAATGCAAACAAGTTCACGTTCATTTCAAGCCCACGTTGCACATACTCAAAGATAGACCACATGCTGGAACATGAGTCGAACCTGAGCAAATTCAAGCATATAACGATTCCAAAGACTTATCCCTCCAACCACTATTTGCCATAAGGCTGGAAATCAACTAAAGGACAATGAAGAAAATAGGGCAAACAATTTAAAGATGGATAATCCTCTATTGCAAAAGGAGTGGGTACTGGTACATATCAGAGATGAAATCAAGAAGTTTCTAGATGCCAATGAAAATAAAACACAATTTACCAAAGCCTTTGGGACACAGCAAAGGCATTTTTCAGAAGAAGTTTGATAGCAATACATGCACATGTGAGAAAAAGAAGATAGATTTATGTTGGATACGCTGGTACAAAGCTTGTACCAAATTAGCATAGTCAAATGGACAATTCTACTAATAGAAGGAAAGAAATAATAGAAATCAAGGCTGATATGCAGGAGAGGGAAAACATGAAAACTGTGGGGAAAATGAATGCAGTTTAAAGTTGCTTCTTTGAAAGGATTAACAGAATTGATAGACGGCTAGCACACCAAACCAAAGAAAAGAAGAAACAAATTTCAATAGCAAGGAAGAAGGATAAAATGCAATATTACATGGGACCTTAATGACATCAAAAGGATGAATACACAATATTATGAAGGTTTGTACTCTAATGAATTCAAAAACTTGGAAACCATGGATAAATATGTGGATACCCAATTCCTCCCTAGTCTATCCCAAATGTACATCAAGAATCTCAACAGACCTACAACAATAAAAGAAATAGACAAGATTATTTCCAAAGTATTACCAAAAATGACAACAAAAGCCAGGCCAGATGTCTTTACAGGAGAATCCTACCAATCATTAGGGTGGTACTGACACCATTCCTACACAATCTCTTCCAAATCACAGAAAAAGATGGAAAGCTCCCAAACTCTTTCTATAAAACTAGTATAACTCTGATACCTGAAGTAGACAAGGATCCCAAAATAATTGAGGACTACAGATCAATATCCCTAATGAACATCAATGCAAAATCCTTAACAAAATTCTGACCCCCAGAAAATAAATAACATATAAAACAAATAATTCATCATGACCCGGTGGGACCATATCAGGGATGCACAGATGGTTTAACGTATGAAAGACTATTACCATTAATCGCCACATTGACATGAAAAAGTGATTAAAAAAAACACAGGATGGTTAATATTGATAGATGCAGAAAAATCTCTGACATCATCCATTACCCCTTCCTGTTTAGCACACTCAAGAAGATAGGAATTGAATGACAATTGCTTAATATAACACAAGTTGTATATATAAGACCAACAGTCAACGTGATGGTCAATAAAGAAAAGAGCAAAACAATTCCACTGAAAAAGGGGGACCAAACAAAGACACCCCTTGTCCTCACTATTTAACATCGGACTATTAAACTAGCTAACAACATAGGACAAAGAAAATACATCAAAAGTATTTGTTAAGGAACAATGAGGCGAAACTATTATTTGCATATTTTTGATTTTATATATTGAATATTCCCTAAACTCCACAGTTGGATTGTTGGAAGAAATAGAGGAATCTGGTAGAGTGGCAAGATACTGGTTCTACAAACAGAAGTCTATCGGTCCCCTATACACTATATACAAGATCTCAGAAGAGGCAATTAAAAAGGTAGTAACTTTTACAACAACCAAGCACAAATGAAAATATCTAGGAATGTACCTGACTGAAAAACAAAAGAGTTGTGCATGGAAAACTATAGAACACTATTAAAAGACCAAGGGTGACCTCAACAAATGGAAGAATATTCCATATTCATGAACTAGAAGACTCAACAGAGTAAAGAAGTCAGTTATAGCTAAGGTACTACATAAAGTTATTGCTAGCCTGATAGGAATATCATCATTCTTCTTCAAAAAATTGGAAAAACTGATTACCAACTTCATATGGCTAGGGAAGAAACCCAGATTTAGCCCAATGCAAAAAATCAGAGAATTCCTCAAGAAGAAAGACAAAGTTGGAGGGTTTACTCCACATGACTTTAGCACATATTATACAGACAAAGTAGTCAAAGCAGTGTGGGACTGGTATGAAAAACAGATATGCAGACCAATAGAAAAGAGCTAAAAACCCATAAATAAAAACATCAGCATACAGACAACTGATTTTTTATAAAGGCACAAAAAATATCAAATGAGAAGTGGATGCCCTCTTCAATAAGCTGTACTGGAAAAAAAATGGATATCTACCTGCAGAAAAATGAAGAAAGTCCCTTACCTCATGCCACACATAAAAATAAATCCAAGGTATATAAGGTCTTGAAGTAAACCCCCAAATTTTAGGACCTCTAATGAGGGAATTGGGACAAATCTGAGAACTTTGGTGCAGGGAATGCACAGGCTACTAGGAATCAGGCAGGATACAAATATAGAGGTGTCCCAAATTGACAAGTGGGATAGACTGAAGGCCAAACATCTGTGTATATCATAAGAATTCATCAAGAGCATAAAAGAGAGTCCACAGACTGGGAAAGCATCTTTAGCAATGATGTATCAAAGAAAGGCCTTTTTACTTAAATCTATAATACTTTGCATTTACAATAAGAAAAAAAAAACCTGAGGAAGTAGACAAAGTACCTGAACAGAAGTTCCACAAAGGAAGGAACCCGAATGGCTAATAAAAAAGGATAAAATGTTCCTGATCAAAAGGTAAATCAAAATTCAAAAAATCAGAAAGTGACAAGTGTTGGAGAGGTCATGGTGAGATAGGAACTTTTTTTCTACTGCTGGTAGACCTCTAGGTATGTACACAGTTGTGGAAATCAAATTGGCAATACCTAAAATAGATGGAAATCAAGCTACCATATGACCTAACAATTCCCCCTACTGGGCATGTACCCAGAAGGGGCAAGAAATAAACCACAGTTAAACATCTGTGCTTCACTCTTCATCACAGCACAGTTCACAAATTCAAGGAGCTGGAAACAATCCAAAGTCTCATCAACAGGAGGAAGGATTAAAAAAAAGCTTTGGTACATAGATACAAGGAGTATTACACTTCCCTCCCCGGCTATCAAAAGATATAGCATCTGGGGTCTTAAAGGTTTGAAGGTAAACAAGCGGCCATCTAGTTCACTAGCAACAAAGCTCACATGGAAGAAGCATTTGTGACCCCAAGGTGTCAAAGGGATCTGTAATCAGGCATCAAAGAACTTAAAATCATATCATTGCATGCTCACTTCACATTAGGATCAATGAATACAAATGCACGCACAGGCAAATGTGGAGAAGAAAACTGATGGTGCCCAGCTATGAAAACATATAGTACCTGGGGTCTTAAAGGCTTGAAGGTAAACAGCCATCTAATGCAAAAACAACAAAGTCCACAATGAGACCAGTGTTTCCAGGGGGGATATGTGAGAAGGGGATTTGGGAGAAAGAAAGGTGCAGGATGGAGGTGGGGGACCAACCCAGGAACAAGGGAACAAGGGAACTAAAAGAGAAAGGTATAGAATGCCTACTGAGGCTTAATGAAGGGCAATGTAGCAGTAAGGAATGAAGCCTGAATTAAGGCTGAATATGATGGTGAGACAAGAGGGAAGTAAAAGAAAATAGAGGAAAATGACAGGAGGCAAAGGTCTAAATACAGGTATGTACATATGTAAAAATATTTATATATAATTAGAAGGGACTATATCTATGTATTTATAGCTATATATTAAAAAATAAGGTGGATATTAGACCTTGACTCATATACTTTCTCAACACAAGAACACCTTTTTCTAATAATCCGGCATTTTGTGTTACTCACCTTCCTGACACAATTGCTGAAGACTAAATGGCTACATAAGCAAATATGGAGAAGAAAACTGATGATGCCCAGCTAACTCTAGATATAGTGCCTGAAGTTTTAAAAGCTTAAAGAGAAACAAGCAGCTATCTAGCTCAGAAGCAACAAAGCCCACCTGGAAGAAGCACACCAGCCTGTGCGATCCTGAGGTGTTGATAGAATCAGCCTAGTACAACCATATCAAAATCATATCCAATGGGAATGGGGGGAGTCAGTGGCGCTTGTGTAGTGGAGACCCAAAGTCCATCTGTAGACAATTAGACAGTCCCTCACGGAAACGTCACAAGGATGAGATGAGGCAGCCAGGGTGCAATATACCACCAAAGAAATGCACAACTTTCCTCTAGTTCTTTAATTCTTCCTTCCCCCCACTATTATGACCCCAATTCTACCTTACAAATAGGACTAGACCAGAACATGCACCGTGCTACAGATGAGTTCACAACACAGCGAATTCAGTATAAATAGACCCCACCAGGTCAACAAGGAGAATAGCGATACCAGGAGGATTAGGGGGAATCCAACACAAGGATCAACATATAAACCTCCCAGGGGAACAAAAATGGAGAGTAACTATTGGGCAACAGAGGGCAATGTAAGATATGAAAATAATAATCTATAATGTATCAAGGGTTCGTGAGGGAGAGTGGATGGTGGAGGGAGGAAATAGGGAGCTGATATCAGGGGCTCAACTAGAAATAAAATGCTTTGAAAATGATGGTGGCAGCTGATATAATTAAGCTTTATTGTGTCAACCTGGTCAATAAACACATGTGGAATTAACTGAAGGGCAGAGCGAGAAATGGCTCCGTGAGACTCGCCTTCCTGGTTTTTTGGCCTCTTGTTCTCTGGTGGTCACACTAGGGTGCAGCTGCCTTAGCCTGTTCCCTTCTTCAGCTTGAAAGGCTCACTTACTGCAAGACATTCCTGAGGAAAAGCCACATGGACTTACCCCAGCTATAGCACTGGGTGCTTAAGAAGCCACATGGTGACCCCTGACAGGGCTGAGATGCTTACACCATCACTGTATTCAAAGATATTCCACCCACTGGTCTGTAATCTTCGTGCATTTGGTGTAATCACATGTGTTGCATGAGTCTGAAGTGGAATTTACAGATTGGTATCGGACATATATGCTAATCTTGGATTTATAGACTTGATCTGGACTTGGCTGGGATATTTTTTAGTGTACAATTATTCTCTCATATAAAATTCGTCCCTACACATATATGCATGTTTATGAATTTGTTTCTCTAGTCTACTTGGATTAAGACAATGAACTAGAAACAAATAGTTAAAGTTTAGATATTTGTTATATTCTTCAGCATATAATGCCTCAATGTAACTAGGGATGAATGTAACTGGAGCATGGCTAGAACTTGGATACAAGTCAAAACTTCAAGGATACACATTCAAGGTCAACTTGAGCATCTACACGCAGGTGCAAGTTGACAGAAAATCAAGGAGACATCCTTGATAAAGAATGTGAAACTGACACCCACTATCATGCTCCTGGTTCTACCAGACAAGTCCGACTAAAATAGGGGATGTACACTGAAGTCGGAAACATGGGGAATTTAAGATATATATTTCCACAGGATGACAGATGAGGGGGTGATACTGGGAGGGTGGAGGGGTGGTGGAGTAGAAAGGGGGAACTAATTTCAGGGATTTACATATAGCCTCCTCTGTGGGGCATGGACAAAAGGGAAATGAGTGAAGGGACATATTGGACAGTGTACGATATAAAAAAGCAATTTACAAATTATTAAAGGTTCATGGGGGGGAGGAAAGGAAATATGGGGAGGTGGAACTGAGGGTCTATGTGGAAGGAGGATGTCTTGAGAGTGATGATGGAAACAAGTGTGCAAATGAGATCAGCAAACAATTGATGTATGTATGGATTGTGAGGGGAGGTGTATGAGTACCCAATAAAATGATTCATTTTTTTAAAAAGGTGGGGAGGGGAAAGGGGAACTTTTTATACCAGGTGGTCAAGTGGAAAATGTTTGGAAATGAATGTGGTGGCATGTTTGCAAATGTGCTTGATACAGATGATGTACTGAATGTTATAATAGCTGTAAGAGCCCCCAATAAAATTATATTTTTTAAATGTGATATTGGATTTTGTTCCCTGTTCAGGCTTCTAATATTTTTATTAATAAATGGAGAAGCAGAAGAATGAGAAGCACAGAGAATAAATCTGTAAGAAAATCAAGGACTACATGTCGTGTGCTTCTTGTTCCTCTGCATTTCCATCCATTTATAACAACAATTAGCAGCTGAAGCACAAGAAAAAATATGAGAGGCCTGCTTATAAGAAATGAACAGTTCAATAGAGTATGCAGTCATTTCAGGAAAAAAAAGTTTGGAAAATAGAATGAAAGATGGAAAATAGTTTCATACAAGCATAGATATTTAGTGTGGACCTAAATACAATCCATGACATCAAAAGGATAGGAAGACTATTTCATATAGAAATATAATGGGGGAAAGGTGGTTGTTACTGTTAAGTGCCTGAGTAGATTCTAACTTATAAAGACCTTATATGAAATGTTTTTAAAGTATTAAAGTACAGAATTGATATACAGGTTCATGGGAAATAGATAGGCACACTACCTTGTTGCTTGGTGGACTGAATTAGAAGATTACATAGTTTGAAATCAGAATCTTGCCTTTTCTTTGGTTATACTTATGTATTGGACTCATATAATGTTTATCATTTTTGATTGACTAACTTCACTCAGGTAATGCTTTCCAAGTCTGTCCATGTCATGAGGTTATTAAAGTTCCCATCATTATCTCTTAGGGATGCATAGAACTACATGTTTATGCACCAGAATATTTATTCATTCTTCCGCAGGTGGACATTTAGGCATTTTTGGCATCTTGCTTTTGTGAACTGTACTGCAGTAAATATGTAAAAACATACATCTGTCTCATATATCTTTGGGTAGATTCCCAGCAGAGGTATTGATGAGTCTTGTGATATTTTTGTTCCCAATTATTTTAGGAAGCATTATTGCAGTTTACACAATAGTTAGACAATTTTCAAACTCATTAGCAGTGTAAAAGAGTTCTAATTATCCCACATCCTGTCCAGCATTTGTTATTCTCTGAGTATGTGTGTGTGTGTCGGAGGGGGGGGTAGTGTATCGTCCTATCTCAATGTTTTGATTTATATCTCCTCAATGGCTAGTGATTATGAGCATTTCTTCATCTATTTTTAATTTTGTCTTCATTTTAGAAGGTCCCAGCTATTTATTTTTTCTTCCACGTTTGCTTCTTTTCTTGTATTTGATAGCATGTATATGCCCAGCAATAGGGCCCTTAAGTTTGTCCAACTTTTCTCATTGATGATTCTTATAACTCCAGGCTTACATTTCAGTATCTAATCTACCTTGAGTTCATTTTTGTGCATGGAGTGTGGTATGAGTCCTGTTTCATTCTTCTCCACATGGAGATCCAATTTTTCCAGCACCATTTGTGGAAGAGGAAGTCCCATTCCCATTTAATGTGTTTTTGTCCTTTGTCAAAAGTCAGTTGCCTATAGATGGATGCTTTCATTTCTGGGTTTTCTATTTTATTCCATTGGTCTATAAATCTATCATAGTGACAATATTAAGCTGTTTTGAAACTGTGGTTGTGTAATAGATTTTGAGGCTGGTACTTTGTTTTTCTTGTTAAAGAGTTATTTGTATGTCCTGGGGATTTTGACTTTCCAAATGATATTGCTATTTTTTCTCTTTAAGGAATTAAGCTGTGATATTTTTATGTCTATAGATTACTGTAGGTATTATTGACATTTCATAATATTAAGCTTTCTGATCCATGAATGTGCATGAGGAGTTTTATTTTGTTGTTGTTTTCATCACAACATACCTGCTCGTTCTTGGAGGGTAGTCAAGGCTGTGTGAGGAGAATTTTCTTGGAAAACTGTGCTTACCCACCCTACAGCAGTGATCTTGACCCTACAAGCTTCTCTTTGCCCCATGTGGCAGTTCCATAATCTCCAATCAACTTGAGTGAAGGGGTGGAGTCTAGTCTGTCAATCAGATGGTAGCTTGATTTGTAGGGGCAAAAGAAGACAAGGCTGAGCCCTGGTGGCGTAGTGGTTGTGCGTGGGACTGCGGCCCACTGGAATGGAGGTTCAATTCCAGCAGCGGCTCCACAGGAGCAAAGGCTGGGCCTTCTACTCCCACCACCCGAGGCCAGTGATGCAAAAAAACAAAAAACAAAAACAAAAACAAAAAAAGAAGACAAATAGCTCAATTAAGCCCAGACCCACTCTCTTTGCTTTCCCTTTCCTGATGTTGAGGCACTCAGAGCAGCAGGAGATACATGAAGACCTGCATCAGCATTAAGATGCTCCAATTGCCACTGGATCAATAAGACCTTCTACCCACTGGCCTGTGATTTCCCTTCATTCATCATTAGTGCATGTGCTGTGTGAGTCTCTGGAGGAATTTATGGACTAGTATCAGACAGCAGGGATAATATTTGACTTATGCACTTGACCTGGACTGGGCTGGGATGCTTAATCAATATACAATTACTCTTTATTTTTCCACCTCCATTTGCAATTACTCTCATATGTAAAATTATTTCTTATTCACCTATGTGTGTTTATGAATTTTTTTCTCACTTCAATCCAGACTAACATACTCCCCAAACTCAAATAATACTGAAAACAAACATGATTTGAATTCTTTCAAGATGGTAAAATTTCCATTTTAAGGTGGTGTTATTTTTAAGAGCGTAGGATTCTTCAGGGAAAACTTAGAGAAAAGAGACTACCATAAGAACGACCCAGACCTCAATGGAAGATATGTGAAGAGGCAATAATGTCACAACTTCATAATTTAAATATAAATTTATAAACTATTTTAGAAACAATATTTGACTTGCACTAATACTGTAAAACCATACTAGACTTAATTTTAAATATGTAAAGCATAAAAAATCTGTTCTTTCACATTGATTACATGAGATCCAAGTAAATAATTGAGAGAAATTAAATGTCACTGTTGAAAAGAGTAACACCAAAAAACAGACTCCAGGAGGGTCCACACTGGTTTTCTGGAGAAATATATATAACACATAGACCATGGATTTCTCTTGAAGTTGAAAAAAAATGATGACATAGCTAGAGTAAAAATCAACATGTTATTTTCATTATTACCAGCAATATCCATGATTTTAGAAGTGACTAGCCGAAATACTTTTGTTAAAATGATAGAAAATGTTCTTATAGATTATGTATAAAGAACAGCATGTTGAAAGTGCAATTGTGTTTTTGGTTTTCATTTATTTGAAATGAGTGAGCACTTGTGTTTCTAGTTAAAATCATCACTTGATTCAGCAATTCTTAAAATTCCCTAGAGAAGGGATGAAAATATAAGAAGTCATTTTCATTAGAGTGTCCTGCAGTTATATCATCAGGTAACTTTGATACAAATGCTAGTTGTGGGGATTACAGAACAAAAGCAACATATTCAAATGAATTCCTGTAATATTAAAAACAGATATAGACTAATGTACCAGGAATTTTACCCTTGCTATTCATTTGAAGTTATGTTCTGCCCTCATAAATCAAAAACTCACCCAAGTGATATTTTCAGTATGTGCAAATGTGGCTATGAGCACTGTCACTTTTCAATAGTGCAGATTTTCTAAGAACCTTCACCCTTCCCCCATCACTATTGTGTAGTATTTTATGATGGAAGTACTATAAAGGATTGCAAATTATACCTTAAGTTTTACTAATCAGCAATTTTGCAGATATTTTATTTAAACATCAACCCAGTTCCATTTTCTGTTTTAACATATATGTTTTAGCATTAGAAGCTAAAGTATCTTGTTTGTTTAAAAAATGCTCTAAGAAATCAATCATTATGTTGGTAGTAGGATTATTTTGTGATGACAACAAAAGACCTAGCCTTATTTTATTTTCTTAGCTTGTTTATGGTAATGGAAGTTAATATTATTGTTTCTTGCACCCTTTTCTTTTTTGTTTAAGTTGGGATCATTCATAATTATGAAAAACAAATAAAATGCTATTAATTCAACCAACCAATGAAAGGTGAGTTTATAAATAGGCATATTTTAAACTTATAATAAATTCATAAATCTGTCACTACATGGCATAAATGGCTCTGACCTTATATTTGTTTTGCGTTTCATTGAATGTTAGATAATAGTGTGAAACTTGCAAAAAAACCACGATTTATATAACAAAACAATGTTTCATATTTCAAAGTTGGTTGGAGTAGTCTTAAATATTTATTTTCCACTACTTAAATTGTTTAATCACACTTAAAAACCATTTAAATAACAAATACAATTTGGAGATATTTTTGGAATTTTGAGTTTTTGATTCTATAACAAAATGCACTGAGATGTTAGCAACATTGTCAAAATTTACTTTTCCTACTATGCAAATTTTCTACACTTGAGCTTAGCCAAAATTCTGAGAAGCGGAATATACAAATTTTCTAAAGGCTAAGAATTATTAATTAAAGAAAAGTTGCTGATCCTTATTTAGAAAGTAGTATTTGCATAATTTAAACTTGGCCTCATCATTTTCTTCATCTCCCAAATTTCAAGTAGCTTTAAAAATTGCCCTGAGGAAGTGGATGGACTTCAGATCTCTGTTTATGCCTTCCATCAATGCAAGAACACTTTCTTCTAACACCATGACATTTTTTGAGGCTCACCCTCCTGGCAAAACCGCTGAGGACAAAATGTGTGCACAAGCAAGAGTGGTGAAGGAAGTTGATGGTGCCTGGCTATCAAAAGACACAGTGTCTTTTGGGATCTTAAAAGCTTGAAATTAAATAAGTTGCCATCTAGCAGAGAAACAATAAGTCCAAATGAAAGAGGCACACAATTATGAGGTGTTGCTGAATCAAGTAACAGAAATCAGAAGACCCAAAGACAAATGAGTAAACAAACCAAAACCTATATTATTGAGAAATAGAGCATTAGAACAGAGACCCAACGCCCATGTGTCCACAATGGGACATCTCCTCACAGAGGCATCACAGGGAAGGGATGAGTCACTCAGGCTGCAGTAAAACACCAATGGAACACACAATACTTCTCTGGTTCCTTGTTGCTTCCTCATCCCCCACTATCTGGACCTCAGTACTGCCTTTCACTGGGGACTAAGCCAGAGCATGGACATACAGGAAAGGGAATAGAGATGGCAAGAGGGTAAGGGAAGGTAGGGAGAGAAGGAGAAGAAGAAGAAACCTATCACAAGGACCAAAACTTAACCACACCCACCCACCTCCAGGGGGAGGAACAACAGAACCCGCAGGGAAAGGGAGAGAGTGGTAGGTTTAAGATATGAAAATAATAATGTATAATTTATCAAAGGGTCATGAGGGTAGGGTGTGGAGGGAGGGAAAAAAGAGGAGCTAATGTCAATGGAAAGTAAATGTCTAGAAAATTATGGCAGTATATGTATAAATATTCTTGGTAGAGTTGATGTATGGATTGTTATAAGAGCTGTAAAAGCCCTCAATAAAAAAATTATGTTTGAATTTTTTTTTAAATTACCAGTCTCACACACTAACTGTGAAAGTGAAAATCAGTCTTTGGAAGGAATGGAGCAGAATTGGAGTTATCCAAATGGTCTCCCCGTCACAGCATTGCTGATTTTCAACACTCTGGACAATCTCCAGACAAAAGGTATTGTTATTATTTGGCAGGACTCAGTTTTCCCTGTTGGAATGTCCTAACTCCAAAGTGTGGCCAGCAACAACACCTACAACAGCAAAATAGCCATTTACTTAATATTTTTGGCAGCCTGAGACAGTAATACCAGTTGGGGACATATGTATTCACATATAAGCACAACTGACTCAAGAAGAAATAATATATATGTAAACTTTTACATATAAACTTTTAATAATTAAAATTTTGATGTAATTTTTCTAGCACACACTAAAATGAGCCTCAGTTTCTGTTGTTAAAAATCTACCAAATATTTTTTAATCTTATCAATTGTTTATAAATTATATCCAAACTAAAAAAGGAATACTTCCCAATTTACTTGTGAACCCAGATTTCCTTTATGAACCCAGAAATCTTAGACACAAAGATCACAATAAAAGAAATTAAGATGACTATTCTTATGAATGTAGATGCCAAAATACTTAACAAGATTATAACAACTTAAATCCATCAATACATGCAAAATTATAGAACAAAGAAATAAACATTAATTGAACTTTACCAAAATTAAAGTTTAAAATTAAAGTTAAAAATTAATTTAAAGTTAACTTTACCAAAATAAATCTTTAATAATTGTTTTTCTATGTAATGGGATCTATCAGAAACTTGCAAATATGAGCTATAAACTTGGAGAAAATATTTTAAAACCACGTTTGGCAGAGGACAAGCACAAAATAATAAAAATAAGTACACTATTATTTTGGTAGATACAAAACAAGATTTTGACAGACCTATACTATTTCCTGATAATATCATCCAACATTTTAGGCATAGGAGGAAGCTTCTTCAGCCTGATAAAAGAGTACCAACTCCAAGGTATCAAATGTGGTGAAAGGATAAATTCTGATTGAACATTTTCTTATGAAACTAAGCAGTATTACCTTGCTTTATTTGAACAGTATTACCTTGGTCTGACTGTACCTTATTGTCTGTGTACAAATTTTCTTTTTTTCTTGAAGTTATCCAAAGTTTGTTTTGAGCCACATAGATGAATAGCTTTGTGCCAAACATTGATATCTTAAAGTCATTTGGCTTGGCAATCTATCACCCAACTTCTTGGCAAAGAGTAGTGAGTGACCCCAATGCGTTTTCAACTTCTTGTCTAATTTTAATGGCATTCTATCAATTCCTAGAGCATTGTTTTTGGAAAATGTCTTCAGTGTAGCTTGGATTTCATCCTTCAATATTTAATTCTTGATCACATGCTACCTCTTGAAATGTTTCAGTTTGGACATTTTGGTATACATTCTTTTTGGCACAGTGACTGTTTATTCCTTTCATCTTCTCAAGATGCCTTTTGCATCGTTCAACATTTTTCAAGTAGAATATTTCAATATTGCAACTCATGGTTGAAACTTTTCTTCATTTTTTTAGCTAGAGGTATTTTGAGTATGTTATTCCTTTTTTGGATTTCTAACTCCAAGTCTTTGCACATTTAATTATATTTTACTTTATCTTCCCACGCTGCAGTTTGAAGATTTTGTTCACCATTTACTTAATATTTTTGCATTCACTTTTGATACTCTATGTTGAAGCACAACTTTCCGAATCTTTTCTGACATTCACTTTTGTCTTTTCTTTTTCTACAATCTTTTTTATGATGACATTTTTTTCTCCTTTATGTATAATGTTCTTCCTGTCTTCTCTCACCTTGTCAGGTCTTCAATCCATAGTTTTTAATGTATCAAGTCTAGCCTTGAGATGTCATCTAAACTCAGGTCATATTTTGGCCCTTCTGGGAATTTTTAAATGTTTTTCATCCTCAACCTATAGTTTTCTGTGGTCAATCAACAGTATAATTCAGAGTTGGCCCCTCACCTCATTTTGGCTGATAATATTAAGCTATTACAATATCTTTTCTCACAGATATTGTCAATTCGAATCTGGTGTATTCCATCTCTAAAGTTTACATGTATAGTCATCATTTAAGCTGTTGACAAAAATAGTTACAATGAGGAAGTCATTGAACATGCAAACTTTGATAATGTGACAACTAACTTCATTTTTTAATCAAGGTATTACTTTCCAACTTATACATTTCAATCATCAATAATTATTACTTAATTTTTGATCATTTTCTTACTGAAGAAGCCGGTAGAAATGTTCAGTTTTTACATTACTATCTTTAAAATCTTGTATATAATTTTAAATAATAACTTTATCCATTGGTATTTTGTAAGTGTATAGATATCATTCTATAACAAAAGACAATATTGTAATTCTAGAAAGATCTTCAAATGTGCTTTGCGACATTGAATAATATAATATTCTTCTTGCACTTGTCATTTGTGGTATTATAAACCATGTAATTAGTTGTCTGACTGAAAATAGCTTCCCCCAGTCTATCTCAACTCAACACTGCCTAGGAGTTTTCCCAAAATTTTATAGTTTTCCAAAATTCATTTTCCATGCATTCTATGTTCTAATTATTAAGAGATACTATAGTTGCTTCTTCTCATTTTGAGTCATGCCCCACAACCAAAGAAGATCCTTCCTGAAGGCTCTTTTCAGTAAAAGTCTTTAAGGTCAATGCTACTTTGAAGACAAAGCTCTTCTCTACTTGTATTTTGAGTGCCATCCAAACAAAGTGACTCATCTTCTATTCCCATATCTGACAATATCCTACCTCTATTCAGAAGAATTTCAATTATTAAGTTCTCAAAAGTGGACAATATGTTATTTCTTTCTTACTTGTTCTTATTCTGGAAGATTCACTAAAATATTTTCATCGTGCATGACTCTGCTAGTATTTTAAGTGCCAGTGGCAAAGCTTCCAATGTCACAAGAACTTGCAAGATGCTACAGTATAACAAATTATTAGAAGATTAGAAGAACCAGAGACAAATAGGTGACATATATTATTGCTTAAAGCAAAATATACCTGAGGCATCCATTGATAATCATAGTCTAGACCACTTAGTTCCCGTTTTATCTAAATATGAACAAGATATCATCATCATCAAACATCAAATATCATGATAATGGGGAGAATTTGAAGTTATCAACTATTTTATTTTATCAAAGTCAAAGATCAATGCCATGGAAGTGGAAGCAACAGTCAAGAAATCCAACAACTTATTGCGTTAGGCAGATTTCCTATATAAACTCTCATTAAAGTGTTTAAATACAAAAATATCACTTTGAGTAGTAAGTAGTGCATGAGCCAACCTATATTTTCAATCACCTCATGTACATGCAAAAGAACAATGAATGTTGAAGTTCAAAGAAAAAAGTATGATGTGAATTGTGCTGTCAAAGAGTATTGACTATACTATGGGCAAGATAACAATTCATTTTTGAGATCAAGCCAAACAGAATGTTCCTTAGAGTAAGAATAGTGATATTTTTGTCTTATGTACATTGGACATATTATTAGTAGAAGCTAATCTCAGAATAAGAGATCATGTTTGGAAAAGTAGGGAGCCAAGTAAATAGAGAAAGATCCTCAGGGAGATGGATTGATAAAGTGGCTGCAACAATGGGTCAAATGGCAGAGTGTGAGGATGATCTAGAATCAGACACTGTTTCATTCTACTGTACCTACACTTTCTAGAACAAGGGTACTCAACGTTGATTAGGATCTAATAGTCAATAGAAAATGTAGCGTGGGTGGATTGCATGCCATTAAAAAAGAGATGTAAGTCTATAGTCAATTCTGTCACTTAATTAATACACAGTGCAGCCAATCCGATATGATCTTAGGTATCAAACTTGTTCAAACACTGCTTTAGGTACAGCAAAACTGACAAGCTAAAATATCACCAATTTTTAGACCTTGTTTTTTTCTCTTTTAAATGTAAGAAAGGATATTAAAATGAGTGGGGGGGCTTGCTTGCTTTGGCAGCACATATACTAAAATGAGTGGAGGAGTTGGACCCACTAAGAAGACAAAACATTTGAAAGTGTTCATACATAACAATAGATTTTCACACTACAGAAGGACATTCAGCTGAAGTCCAGAGCACATGAACAGTGCTGGAACTTAGTCACAGAGGGAAAGTACCCAAACATGAGAAAATGTGCTACCTCTTTGACTGCATTATTTGGCTCTACGTGTTTATGTGAGTCTGCCTTTTCCCACATAAAGATCATTAGGTCCAAGTACCATTCCCCCATTTAGAAGTGTGCTTGTAGTTGGCTGTCAACAGCTACTGTCTGAACGATGCATCCCTGGCTCATTCCATTCAGTGCAAGTCATCAGCGTCAACTCAGGCAAAGACAAAAATATGCACAGTTAATTGTGCTCTGTTGTGCAATATGGACTCATGATGTTATGCAAGGTGCATAAACATACATTGTCCATATAAAGAGTTCTCAATGCAGTTGTGAATAAATGTAATAAATAAATATACATGTTTTGCATTTTTATAGTTGGTAGATCATTTTGACTTGATCATTTTATACATAGTTCGTATGCTGAAAAAGTGTGAGCACCCCCATGCTAGAAGTTAGTCTTACCAATAATCATGATATCATTTAATATACAGAGTTTACGGCATCTAGATAAATCTGAGTGAAGGTAGAGGAGATTTGGTGGCACAGTGGTTATGTGTTAGGCATCTAACTGAAGTCAGTAGTAAGAAACCAATAACAATCTGCAAAATAAAGGAAATTTTTTCTACTTTCATGAAAAGTTACACTCATGGAAACCGACAGGGACAGTTCTACCCATCCCTAGGGTCTCTAGGAGTCAAATTCTACAAAACAGGAGTGAACTTGGTTTGATTGTTTTGTGTGTGTGTGTGTGTGTGTGTGAAGCTAGACTTGAAATACAATCTATTAATCAGGTCAAAGCCTAATGCCATGTCGATTTCATTAATCTCCTTGTGTTATCTGCCAATCTCAGGAATCATCCAGAGACTGCTGGCCTTAAATAAATTTAGCTTGGATTAATTTACTTCTGCAACTTCAGCCTTTGGTCCTCCTGCTTTGTCATTCTGATTCCTGTTTGTTTGATTCTGCAGCTACCTGATTCAAAGAAACCTTCAACTAAAATCTGACCTATGGACTTGACTGAACTGGACTTACCAACTTCTATAATTATGTAAATAACTTCTTGATATAAAATTATTTCTATAGGTGTATATACGAAACCATCACAGGTTGTGCTTCTGTGGCAAACTTAAATAAGACACATTTAATAAGTCCAAGAAGGAGAGGGGAGAGAAAGAGATAGAAAATCATTGGGCAAATGTACATAAAATATGTAAATAAATGAAGTAGTAAGTAAAGATCATTTTCTACCATACCTTCTTCATTAAAAAATACATACAACTGACTTCCTTGGAGAACTTTATTAAATGTTAAGGACATAAGTAATAGTAATATTCCACAAACATTTCCATAAAATAGAAGGGGAGCAAACACTTTCCACCTCATTTTATGAAGTCAATGACCCCCTTGACACTAATTCAAAGATATTACAGAGAGAAAAAACAATATTCCTTATGAATATAGATATAAAAAATGATCAAGCTAGGACTAGTAAACTACATCCAATAATATATACATATTATGATACATTATCTCCAAAAAAATCAAAACAACTTCACTGGCATTGAGTCAATTCTGCATGATAGTGACCAGATTTCAAATGGTTCTATCATCTTATAGGGTCACTGTTAGTTAAAATTGGATCAATGGCATAACAGTGGTTGGTACTAAACAACAGTGATATGATGCTAAAATGCCATTGATATTTCAAATTCAAGCAGGACAGTCCATGGCATACAAACTTTAGATAAATTTCCATACTAAATTACCACAAAGTATCTCATAATCTATATCTGATAATCTACTAATTAAAACTTTATGACTTTCAGTAGAACATTGTTCAATAAACTCCCTGATTCATACTTATCTTTAATTCCCTTTTTAATTTTAGTCTAGAGTACATTAAACTTTCCCATAATTATATTTATTTGTAATATCAATTTTTCTGTCTTATACTTATATTGCATTGCTTTATTTTCATAATTAGTATATTGCCTTTCATGTTTAACCTAAATGTATTATTTAATTCTTGATTTATTTTCACTTTCCTTAAAATAGAAATGTGAAACAATGAATAGTCTCCTTAATGTTTTAGTCACTATTCCAAAATTTGACAAATTGTTACATTTCCAGTATTATTCCTGAAAACACTTAGCTATATTTGCACCAATAAGTTAAATTATTTTAATTCACAAATATATTTTGTTATTATATTAACATATTAATTTATATGCTCTATTTAATTGGGTTATTATTAGAGATTTTATGTTATGCAGAAGGGGAATGGAAACACACGAGTATGAGGATTTCTAAAATTTCAAGTCAATACAGGGAAAATAAAATGCATACATCAGAAATGTTTATGCAGATGTAGAAACCAATCTTGGCAATAAGTTTTTCAAATAACATTTAAAATGATAAAGCAGAGAAGTTGATAGAATTTTTTAAAGTGTCTTTTCCTCAGTGATGCCCCACCCCCCCAAAAATTGTCTTTTCCTTTTCTTTTTTGTTTTTAAGAGTGTTCCACTTACTGGTTCATAATTATTAATGGCCACAGTGTAAACTAGTTCTTTCATCTATCTATCTATCATCTATCTATCTATCTATCTATCTATCTATCTATCTATCATCTGTTAATCTATTATTTCTACCACATTTATTTGAATAAAATAATATTGCCAGACCTGTTTTATTAAAAAATATAATTGAATTTTTATATATATTTTGTGATACTTTATTTATACAATCATCTTTTTATAATCCGAATTTAGAGTCTCCTCAATTAAATTGTAATTTAGACCCCCATGTATCAGTGATTCAGCTATTACCATATATACTCTGCTATAAGCCCACCAGAATATCAGCGAGACCCTAAATTTTAACACAAATACTACATCAAAAATGGCCTGAAAAATTATCTTATACATGAGTATATGTGAGACTAATAAATTTAGTTCTAATACTAGTATTTTATATTAAGATTTCTACATTTTGAGTCTTATAGTGAAATGGAATGGAATGGAATGGAATGTCTTTCTATTTATTTAAGTCTTTCTTATTTAATTTCTTTCAGCAGCGTGCTTTAATTTTCTCTAAAAAATTTTATATCTGCCTAGCATAGTTTACAATTAGAGATTCCATTCTTTTTATTCTTTTGTAAATGGTATTGTTTTCTTGATTCTTTTCCAAATTATTTATTGTTGGTACCCCCCCCCAAAAAAAAAAACACATACAGAACTGATTGTGGTGTACTAAATGTGTGTCCTTGGCTGAATTAATTAGTTTCATTGACTTTGAGGTATTTTGGAGTTTTCTATATAAACAATCATTCCATCAGCAAATATCATTTTGATTCTTCCTTAAGATTGGGATGATTTTCATATTCTTATGGCTCTGGCAAGAGCTTCAAGCAATATTTTAAATGTTGCTCCTGTTAGGTGCCATGAGTTGGCTCTGACCTTTCATGACCCTATGCACAACAGAACCAAACACTGCATGCTCCTGGACCATTCTCACAATTGTTCATATGACTGAGCACATTGAAACAGACACTCTATCAATTCATCTCATTGAGGGCCTTCTTCATCATCCCACCGCTTTAACCAAACTTGATGTCCTTCTCCAGAGACTAGTCTCTCCTGACAATATATCCAACATATGTAAGCGGAAGTCTTTTCATCCATGCTGTTAAGGAACACCCTGACCTTACTTTTTCTCATTCAGATTGGTTTGTCCTTTTAGCAATCCACAGCACTTTCAATATCTTCTCCAGCACCACAACTCAAATGCAACTCCTTGTCTATGGTCTTCCTTCTTCAAAGTCCAACTTTTCCATGCATATAATACAAAAAATTGTCTTTTCCTTTTCTTTTTTGTTTTTAAGAGTGTTCTACTTACTGGTTCATAATTATTAATGGCCACAGTGTAAACTAGATCTTTCATCTAACTATCTATCATTTATCTATCTATCTATCTATCTATCTATCTATCTATCTATCTATCTATCATCTATCTATCATCAGTTAATCAATTATTTCTACCACATTTATTTGAATAAACTAATATTGACAGACCTGTTTGATTAAAAAATGTACTAGCTTGAGTCAGGTGCACTTCAGTCCTCATAGAAACACCCTTTCTCTTCAACACTCTAGAGGAGTTTGGCGCAGCAGATTTAAATAATGCAACGTGTCTTTTGATCTCTTGACTGCTACTTCCATGAGGATTGATTGTGGATCCAAGGAAGACAAACTCTTTGAGAAATCCCCCTTCACTCTTCCTGATTTTAGAGATGATGACTTTCAGTTTTACACCATTAAGTATGTTACCTGTGGATTTTTCATATGCCCTTTATCATAAGGAGGCATTTATCTTCTATTCCTATCTGGCTGAGTAGAGAAACAATGCAATTCACTGTATATTTATGTAAACTATAGATTCATTTAACATTATAGACTATTATAATGCAATATCAGATGTTTTGCTTGATCTTTAATGCTATAATTTTCTTAAAAGTCTCAAGCAATTTTAGCATGACTCAATTTTTTTGAATTTTAATCATCCTTAAACTTTCAAGTAGTTTGTTCTTCAAAAAAGTTCATTGATACTTTGTCTCTGCAGATATGCTTCAGAAATCTTGATGAGACTGTGAACTCCAATGTCAGCAGTTTGAGATCACCAGCTAGCTTCATGGAGGTAAGATGAGACTTGCTACTCCCATAGTGTAAAAAATCCACTGAGGCAATTTTTTCTTGTCCTACAAGGTTCTTATGAGTCTGAGTTAACTTGGCTAGTGAATTTTTGTTTTGTTTTATTTTTTGTTTATTATGTTTCAGAGATTCCCATTCTGCTATATATAAATATCCAATGTTGTTAGCAGTGTTAGGGTTCTTGGGAGACATTTATGAATATATCTGCATAAATATATACATACAGTATGAAGAAATATAATAGCTAATTAGTCCACACAGTAGTGCAGAGGGCTTAGTTCAACTCATGTCTGTGAAACAGTTAATATATGGGAAGTCCTTCAACTCATGAGGACTGCTTGGTCCAAAGTTCAAGAAGCATCCAGCTGAGTCTTTCTTACAGCAATGTAGGCAGTCTGATCACAGGCAGCAAACAGCAGGGCAGGTCACCAACAGTCAGCCAGATGATAAGATGAGACAGTCCCAAGCCCAAGAAATGTATATATCAGTAGTGTGGCAAAGCAGATCTTGAAGGAACCTTAAGTGCTACCAACATGGTCAAAAGGTTGGGTGTCCCACTGGGAGTATAGCTCCCAAGTTGAGGCAGGGAGCCAGTTAAGGCAGTCACAGACTTGTCTGATGGCCAGAGAGCAAGAGATAGAGAGGTGGTGCTTACTGAGCCATTCATCTCTTTGCCCTCCATTCAAACTGCGACATTACTAATCCCATATGATCTTATTGGCCAGGTTGGCACAATAAACCTATCACATTAGCATTTTGAGAAAATATAAATATTAATCAAAATGCTATCTTTATTGTGACATTCACATAAAAATTCAGTGTTGCATAAACAATTTGAAATAATATCTGCTCCTAAATTTATATTGTACAAGTTTGACACATTTCTTACCTACCTGTTTGTTAAAATGCTTTTTTTTAATTCTTGCATTTGGATATATAGTCTGTCTCCCTTATTGCCTCTTTCTCAAGAAAAGTTTGAATTTTGTGAATTTCTCTTGCTCAATGGATTCTCTTTTCAAGTTATTACTGATTTTATTTTTTCTGGTTTCTTGTCTAAGAACGTTATAGCTCTTTGGTTTAGATGTTTTTTTTCCCCTTTCTTCTGTTTCAATAGTCTTTTCTTTCAACATCTTTTCCCTTCACTATATAAATCTTGGCCTTCTAACAATGCAACTAATTCTTGTCTTCCATAACAAATACTTAGATGTCTTATTAAATAACACATTTTCATTGATATTTATATGAATTTGATTTACTTAATGAGTTTTGTATATATGTATTTTTCAGCTTGTTTTTATTTCATCCATATATAATGTATCTTAACATTCATCTCTCATTCTTTAAATCAAAAATTTCATTAAATTTATAAATGATTACAGTGCTTCTTTTCTTATTTCACCTTGGTTTAACCAACCAAATATCCCTTTCTATAAAATTTCCAAACATATCTTAGCTCATATAAAATAAATTCCTAGGGAAAAAAATATAAATTCCAAGAAGAGCAATTGGGACGTTTAACATTTTTTTTTTGTGTTTTCCTTTTATAAATAACAAAAATTGTACATCAATCTCAAGGGCATTAAGTTCATTTCACCTATATTCTTCACCAGTTTCATTTTTTGTAGTCTACTTCTTAGCTTAAAGTTATTATTTCTCATTAACTCATTAAATCAATGTGTTCTTTCGTCAGATTGAATTGGAAAGAATCTGTTTCATTCTATTTCTGGTGTTTATATAAACAAGAGCTTTCACTTTCTACAGTTATTGTACAATCAACTCTCTTTAAATGCATCTTAATTTAAAAAAAAATATTTGCCTGACTTTCTTTTCTTTTTCAACCTGATTTCCAGATCCAGGATAATTTTTTCCACATCGACAAGAACTGGACCTAATCTTAACCCAGTTGTGTCTGTCTCTGTGTTAGAATGCCTTTACTCAATACTTAGCAGAAAGACGAATTGATGCATGGAGTTCCATGACTGTTTTATCATGATCAGTGATCTTGTACCTGAGTTTTCATATATTCAGGAGGCATGAGCTTCAATCAGACATCCTTGAATAATTCCAGAACCAACGTTTACTATGAGTCTTTCTATGGCAAGCAGCTTTGATACCCAGTGGTTAGGCCTTAGGTTACTAACCACAAAGTCAGCATTTGGAAATCACCAAATCATTCCCTGGGAGAAAGAGCAGACTTTCAAATCCCATTTTAAAAAAGAAGGTGTGTTTCAGAAATCTACCTCGTTCTCTTGGAGTGCCATGGATCACAATTAATGTGATCGATGTCAGTGAGTTTGTTTTGGCTTTTGCTCTCCTGTATCTCAAGATTTTGCAGTTCCGGTATGCCTCTCATTATGTAATTCATTGCAGCATGTTTCTCTGGCCTGCTCTGTGGTTTCTTAGATTTGTATTTTTCATTTCTGAATGAATGTTGAAGGGGAGATGTTACAAGGGAGGCAACATCCTATTTTATTCCTCTCCCAGCTTAGTTTTTAGAAGTAGATTCCAAGGTCTTTATCTAAGACATCACTTGGTAGACTCCAAAGAGATAGCAACCATCATTTTACTGTATGCATTTACCTGAGACCTGAATTCATTAATTATATTTAGCAATCAAGTTGGGATAAAATTAGTGCACCAAGCAGTTCAATAATTTAAACACATTAGAAAGAGTTTTGCAATGACAATCCTAAATTTTATAGTTTTTTTCTTTCTTATAACCATTTTTATTAACTCCCCATTATCTCCCAAGCTCCCCTGCCATAACCTTAAGGAACTATTAATATAGTTACTATCTCAATAGATTTACCTACTCTAGATTTCATGTGAAGAAAATTACACACACAAAGATAACAAGACAAGAAAACACAAAAAAGCTTCAAGAGAAAGCAAGAAAAAATAGAAGCTTAAACAAATATAATATGAGAAAACAAATGAAAATATGTTAAATTTCAACCTAATTATGATAGTGATAATCCATTTTCCAATACACTCTGTCTCTGAGCAAGACTATTCACATCCTTACTTAATGATCTGAGGGAATTTAATACAGGCTTAATCTCTATGGGAAATCTCATATCAATTTGGGAGTTTCACTTCCAGCTATAGCCTCATGCAAACAACTTACTGAAACTCTAAACTCCAAAACAATTTCTTCTTCTCATCTTGGATTTTATCATTTACAATCTTTGGACTACAAAGGCTGCTGTCCTTCTGTGTGGGCTTAGCTGGTATGTCACTTAAATGGCTGCTGATTTTAAGAGAAATTTCCAAGATGCCACACACGATTCTTCCTGATAGCTTGGTACCATATGATATCTGCACCACACTTTGTTATAATAACCACATCTTCAGTGAGCACCTCATAAGGGCATGTATTGTGCAGGGCCATATCATAAGAATAAATTGTTCTCAGGACCTTTGCTCCCCTTCCCAGTGGGCAATTAGTTTTTGGGTTTTTTTTTTTTACTTTTTGGAAGCTAGCAGAGTATTATTGATTTTAGTAATAATTCCTTTGTCTGATGTGTCATAGTTAAAGATGTTTTCCCAGTCTGTGGGGTCTCTTACTGCTCTCTTGGGAAATTCTTTCCATGTACACAGGTGTTTATATTCAATATATCCCAATTGTCAATTTTTGCTTCTTCCATGTTTGTTAACTTCCCTATTTATGTTAGCCTGAGTCAAAATTCTCAGGGTTTGTCCCAATCCCCTCATTAATGGCCCTAATTGTTTCGGGTTTTACCTTGAGGTCTGTAAATCACCTTGAGTTTATTCTTGTGCACAGAGTAAGACAAGGGTCTTGTTTAATTTTTCTCCAGGTAGATAGCCATTTTTTCCAGCACCACTTATAGAAGAGAGCATCTGCTTCTCATTTGATATTTTGGGGCCCTTTAACAAAGATCAGTTGTCTGTATGCTGATTTTATTTCTACGCATTCTGTTCTTTTCCATTGGTTTGTATACCTGTCATTATACCTTTACCATGCAGTTTTGACTACTGTAATACAAAATATGTGCTAAAGTCAGGTAAAGCAAGCCCTCCCAGTGTACCATTGTTCTTGAGGAATCTGTTGCTAATTCTGGGCTTCTTCAATGAATTTGGTAATCATTTTAACCATTTTTTGAATAAAGATAAGGAGAATTGCATTAAATTTATATAGTGCCTTGGACTGAACAAACATCTTTACTATATTGAATCTTTCCATCAAACAGCATGTGATATTCTTCCATTTCTTGAGGTCACTCTTGGTTTTCTGTAGTAGTTTTCCTCATATAGGTCTTTTGTTCTTTTAGTCAGGTATATTCTTAGATATTTCAATTTGTGCTTGGCTATTGTAAAGGGCACCACCTTTATAATTTCTTCTGTGACCTTATCCGATGTGTATACCTGTCCAATAGACTACTAATTGTTGATCTTGTATTCTGCCACTCAGCCACATCTCTCTATTGCTTCCAGCATTCCCCTTGTGGAGCTTTTAGGATTTTCCATATATGAAATCTTATCATTTGCAAATAATGATAGTTTCACCTCTTCCTTCCCCAGAGGAATACCTTTGATATTTTTACTTTGCTTAGGCTGTTAGTTAAAACCACTAGTATAATGTTAAATAAGAGTGGGGACAAAGATCATCCTTGTCTGGTCCCCCTTTTCAATAGGATTATGTTAGTCTCTTCTCCATCGATTGCCAAATTGGCTGCTGGTTTATCGTACATGCCTTGTTTAATAGTGTGCAATTTTGCTTCCATTCCTAACTTCTCAAGCGTCTTAAACAGGAATTGGTTTTGCATGTTTTTGAATAGTTTTACACCACCTATCAATAATATTATGTGGTTCTTATAGTTGTTCATGTCAATGTAGCCAATGATATAAATGGTGTTCCATGTGTTGGACCCTCCTTGCATCACTGGTATGAATCTCACTTGGTCATGGTGAGTTATTTATTTCATATATTTCTTTATTCTATCGGCCGGTATTTTGTTAAAGGATTTTGCAATGATGTTCATTAGGGATATTGGTTTGCAGTTCTCAATTCTTGTAGAATCTTTGCCCAGTGTTTGGTAGCAGATTTAAACTAGCTTCATAAAAGGAGTTTAGGAGTTTGCCATATTTTTCTATGTTTTAGAAGAGGTTGTTTAGGATTGGTGTGAATTCTTCCCTGAATATGTTGTAGAATTCTTCTGTGAAGCCACGTGATCCCGGGGATTTTTTGTTGGTAATTCCTTGATAATCTTATCTATTTCTTCTATTGCTATTGGTCTGTTGAGATTCTTGATGTCCATTTGGGATAGTCTAGGGAGGGAATGTTTTTCCAAGAATTTGTCCATGTCTTTCAAGTTGATGAATTAATTGCAGTACAATCCTATATAGTACTATGTAATTATCCTTTGATTTCATAAGGATCTGTTATAATGTGCCCTCTGTCACCCCTAATTCTTGCTATTGAAAGCTGTTCCTTCCTATACATGAAAGCCATTCCTAGTTAGCTTTGTCAGCAGTTTGTCAGCTCTGTTTGTCCTTTCAAATAACCAACTTTTAGCAGCATTAATGTTTTCCATAATTTTATTATTTTTCCCTCTCCTAAATCTTAGCCATGATTTTTATTATTTTGTTTCTTTTGCTAATAGTAGGATTATCCTGCTGACTCTGCTCTTGTTGTAAATTTCATGCCAGTATATCAATAATGAGTCTCTTTTTCTTTTTTCAGGTATACATGTACAGCTATGAAACTTCCTCTGATAGCTTCCTTTGCTGGGGTCTTTGCCCTGATTAGGTATGTCATGCTTTCACTCTCATGGGCTTCTAAGAATTTCCTAAATTCATCTCTTATCTGGACCAGTTATAGAAAGTTATTTATCCTCCAGTTGTTTGCTCTTGTTTTCTTCATCTTCCTTTTGTTGATTTCCAGAGAGAGAGGTCTATATGATATTAAGGTGCTTAAATTTATGTAGATTCAACTTATGCCCCAGCATGTGGTTCATCTTTGAATATGTGCCATATGGGCTTAAGACAAAGTGACAATATTTTTGTATTTGGATGAAAAACTGTAAATATCTATCAGGTCAAGTTGTCTAATTGTAGTGTTTAGATCTCTAGACTCCTTGTTGAGTTTCTTTCCCTGTCATCTATCTTTCTAAGAGAGCAGTGTATTGAAGTCACCCACTATACTCAGTGAGGCCGGGATTTCTTTTTTCATTTTTTGGAGTATTTGGTTTACTTATTCATCAGGTCTCTCATTTGGGAAATATGTGTTTAAAATGCTTAATAATTCTTTGTCTATAGTTCTCTTGAGCATTATATTGTGTCCCTCCTTATCTCATTTTATTCTTTGCACTTTGAGAGCAATTTTATCTGAAATTAAGATTGCTAATCATGTGCTTTTTTGAATTACTGCTTGCTTAGTATTCCTTTCTCCAGCCTTTGATGCTCAGCCTTTTATTGTCTGTAGTCTTGAGATATGTCTCCTGTAGGCAGCAGATTGATGAGTTGTGTTTTCTAAACAAATCTACTAACCTCAATCTTTTAATGTCTGATTTCAGTCCATTGATAGTGAGAGTTATTATCTCTATCAGTGGACTCTGTGATGTCATCTTATACCTTTTCTCTTTGGTATTTTCCTACTTTGCTTTCTTACGAGTGTATTGTGCATGTATGTGTGAGTGTGGATCATTCTTGACTTCCTTTCACCCTTAAGCCAATGGTATCTTAGGGTCTGTTTTCTCTTTGTTGTCTTCTGGGTGAGGGTATTCTACGTGGTGGTCTATTATTTATGCTTTCTGAGTGCTGTTCTGTCTATACTGAGTTTTTCCTTGTCTAGGAAGACTCCTACTTCTCCATCAATCTTGATAGATAATTTGGCTGGGTAGAGTATTATTGGGTTTGTAATATTTTCCTTCAACTTTTGGAATATATTACTCTACTCTCTCCTCTTGTTCATCATGTCCACTAATAAGTCTGAGCATAGTCTTATTTTGGAATCTTTATATGTGCTTGCTTGCTTTTTCCTATTTACTTTCATGATTTTCTTCATTGCCTCAAAATTGGGGGGTTTAACTATTAGGTACCTTAGTGACTTCTTGGGATTTACTCTAGCTGGCATTCTTTGAGCCTCATTGATGGTTGCCTGGTTTTCATCAGTAAGTTGGGAAAGTTTTCCTTCAAGAATTCTCTCACTATTTTTGAAGATGACTTCTTTTTTGTGTCTTCCTCTCATAATCCAATTATTCTGATGTTCCTCTTCATTGCATTAGACATAGCTCTTAGGTTTTCTTCAACTTCTCTGATTATCCTATTATATTTTTGTTTGTGTTTGTTAATTTCCGCTAGGTCAATGGTGTGGTTTTCTGTTTTCTCCAGCTGATTAGTGAAGTCTGTGAGGCTCCTATTGGTTTTTGTTATCACATCCCTAAGTTTGTGTATTCCCCTTTGTGTACGGACTTTATCTTCTCTATCATTTCACCCTCTTTCTGTGTTTTTCCCTTACATCCTGACAGACTCCAAGCAGCATTCTGAAAACTTCTTTCTGTGGCAGATCAATGTCTGTGTCTTCTTTGCATGTCCTTAGGTTCAGGACATCTTCTGCCGTTGCCTTTTGTTTCTTCTGTTTTTTTTTTCCCTGAAGTTGTTGGGGCTGGTGGCTGTTTGTGTTATGCTGTTTTAGAGGAGCCAGGTGCACTTTCTTGAGAGTTGAAGAGCAATGACTTTCTCTGTGATGCTTGTAAGAATCCTTCTTCGAACTGGCTACAGCTAATTTCACTATGGACTCGGATTAACACTTTATCCTTCTGTAGATTCACTCTCCCTAGTCAACAAGTATTCTGCTATTTGGAGGGCAAATTGGATGGTCCTCTCATGGGACACTGTTTGGATTGTCGTGGACCCACAAGGATGGTGTTGTACTGCATGATCTCTCAAGAAACGATAATGGTTGGCCCATGACAGTTGGAGTGCTGCAGAGGACTTGGGGAGGGGAGGGGTGTCCACTGCAAGGGAGTGCCACAGAAGTTTGGTGGGTTGCCTGCTTTTGTGTAGAACTCCATGAATAATGGGTAGAATTGCTCTGGTAACATGGATCACTGTGAAGTTGGGCAGAGATTCCTGCAGCAGTGTGGAACTTTGGCGAGTGTTAGCTGTGCGACATTAGCCCATGTGAGTCACTAAGGCCGGTGGTCAGAAGTTCCCTCAGTGAAGTGGGACCACAGAGGACTGTTAGCTGCTCCCCCAGTCACACAGGCAGGAAGTTCCTGGTAAGAAGTTGGGCAGAATATCCTCTGGTAGAGGGTGGGTGGACTTTCCCCAACCTTAGGCTATGCTGCACAGAGTGGAGCATTTTCAGCTAGGTGGAGCAGGTGTGAGTGTCCCAGGCTAAGGGGAGTAGTCTGGAGGTCCAAAGGAGCGTGTGTGAGAAAATGAAAGTGACCAAGAAGAAGGAAAAACACACCAACCCCCCCCCCTCAAAAAAAAAAAAAAAACAAGTCCATTGAAACTGTAAAGAGATAGAGAGAAGAGACAGGGAGATTAAAATAAAAATATAGCTGAGCCCCACTCCCTGTTTGTGGGGCTGCAAGGTTTTAATCTGTGCCTTTACTCAGCAGCAATCTCTGACTGTGTTGTAATAAAGCCCCTGTGCTGATTATAAGTGATCCAAACTCTGGCCAAGACAGTGGCATGACTAAGGTAAAACCCTAGCTGGCCTCCAATGTGGTAAGCCAATAAAAAACAGTCCTTTAAAACCTTGTATAACTGTGACTACTTACCTTTATGATGGTCCTCCTGTAATCCATTAGCACTGAGTTTCCTTCTTCGTAACTCTTCTGGGCAAAGAGTTTTTGCAGATTCCCTCTGATATGTGTTACTCAGTTGTCATCTTCCTGGAAGCCCTCTCACTTAAAAAAATGTCACTTCTTGTGAACTTCCTATTCATATCTGTGGTCCAGTTATTAACTACATAATGTTTTTAAATTATTGAATTCTTGCAGGATTATATAGATTTTAAAGATGAGTTCCTTGTCAGTTGCTAAGATTATTCCTTGTCTAGAGTCTTTATTTTTATTCTTTTAATGAAGTCTTTTGATGTGCATTGTCTTATTTCTCATAGATCCAAGTTATCTATTTTATTTTGTGTGTCTATTATCCTCATTTTGTTTGATATGTGTATTCACTGCAATAGTGCCCATAAATTTGTCCCTAATGTCTAATTGATGTTTTATAGCCCTGTAAATCATAAGCCTTAGTTATGTCACTTAGTCATGCCATGCTTAAAACGTTTTGTACATAGGTGAGCTATGGATCCTGAATCATCCTACTGAAGTTGGAGATCCAATGTAGCCAGCACCATTTGTTGAACAGACTGTCTTTTTACCATTTAATGTGTTTTGGTACTTTGTTAAAAATCAGTTGCTTCAGTAGATGCACTTATTTCTGGGTTTTCTACTCAGTTCCATCGGCCTATTCACCTATCATTGCACCTTTACCAGGCTGTTTTGACTACTGTGGCTGTGAAATAAATTTTGAGATCCAGGAGTCATTTTTTTTTCTTTTTAAGATTTTTTTCTTTATCCTAGGTATTTTCCTCCCCCGTATAATTTTTTTTTCATTTCTTTAAAGGATGAATTATATTTCTCTTTGGAATTTTATGGCATTTATAGACTGCTTTGGGTGATATTGACATTTTCACAATATTGTGTCTTACTGTCCATGAACAGGTGACGCCATTCTCTTTGTGTGAGTTTCTTTTGATTTCTTGTAATAGTGGGGTGCAGTTTTCTTTCCAAAGGTCTTATACTTCTCTGACTAGGTTTATCTCTAAGTATTAAATATTTTACAATGTGGCTATTGACAGTGGTATTTTGTCTTGATGTCTTTTGCAAAGCTCTCTGCATTAGTTTAAGACTGGGCTGTAAATTGCAATGTCAGCAGTTTGAAACCATGAGCTGCTATATGTGTTCAAAAAGTTTGGCATTTTGTTCGCATGTGTTTCAAGAAATGTTTTTATCCCTTAATTGATCTATTGTATGCAATCATTTTTAAGTAGTATTTTGTTCAGTTTCCATGCTATTGTTTTGTCATTTTTTTTTTTTTGGCCAGAGTTCTTTCTATTGTTGATTTCTGGTTTTATAGCATTGTGATAGAATTTAGAAACTCACTGTCTTTAAATTTATTAGGCTCTATTTGCCCCTAATATTCTGAAGAATATCCCATGTGCAGAGAAGAAAAATGTGTAATAGAAATTAGACTTCTCTGTATACATCTAAGCTGTTCAATTAGTTGATGGCTTTGTCTAGTTCTTCTGTATTTTTAATAAGTTTCTTTCCCGATGATCATATTTCCCTATATCCTATTATCATTGCCTAGATGGCCATTTCTCTTTTCAAATCAAGAGTTTAATTTATATGTTACAGCTATTCTTCATTGGATGTGTTCATTTAACCATATTCATTTAATATGGTTATTACTCCTTGTTTCTTTAATCATTATGTATTTATTGGTATGGTCATGGTATTTATTGCACCTTGAAATTTATTTTATCAGACATTCATATTGACAATACTTGGGTGAGTGGTTTGTTGTGATTTGGTAATTTTTTCTGCTTTGTTAGATATTTGCTGTATCTTTCTCTTTGACTTTTATTAAGTACACCTAAGTCCTAAAAGTGACATCATTACTTTTTTTAAAAAAATCATTTTATTAGGGGCTTGTACAATGCTTATTACAATCCATCCATTGTGTCAAGAAAATTTGAACATTTGCTGCTATCATCATTTTCAAAACATTTTCTTTCTACTGGGCACCAGTGAACACCATGGAATGCCAGTTTAACAGAAATGAGTTCTTTGTTTGAGGGAGCACTTGAGTAGTGGCCCAATGTTCACCTGCTACCTTAATACTAAACCTATAAATTACAAAAAAAACCCATATAATTCCCATTGTCATATATAAATACATTTTCATATTTATATGCCTATATATGCCTATATTTGGACCTCTATAAATATGCTTTGCCTCCTAGTTTTTTTCCTCTATTTCCTTTTATTTTTCTCTTGTCCTGCTATCATATTCAGTCTTCATTTTTGTTTCAGTATTTCCTCTGATTACATTGCCCTTATTCAAACCCTACCAGGTCCTTTTCCTTGAATTTTTTAACACCCTCTTCCTTTCGCCTGCCTTCCTCCCTCTTATGTCTCCCTAGATCCATCCATCCCATTATTTTCTCCTTCAGATTGCGTATCCTGCTTATCTTATCTAAATAGACATGCAGAGATAATGATATGCAAAAAAACACAAGAAAACAAAACAAAGCACTAAAAGAAAACAAAGCAACAGCAACAACAACATCAACAACAAAAGCCAATGACAAAAAAGAGAGAAAATCTTATAAATAGTTCTAGGTCTGTTTGTTGACCTATAGGAGTGCTTTCAGTCGAATCTGATGGGATGCCATACCCTGGTCCCAAAGTCTAGTTTTGGTATTCCTTGGAAACTTCATTGCTCTGTTTCCCTTGTTCTGTTGCAATCCCATAGTGCTTCACCTAAGGCCAATTCCTGCACTGTAATGTTGTCCCCATAGTGCTCTGGATCCGTGAGGGATGTCCAGTAGTGGGGTCAGCCCTATGGTTCACTCTGTGCATTGGCTGTTCAGAACAGGACTATCATCCTCAGGGGCTGATGGGCCAGGATGTGCTCCAATCTCTTTCTCTCCCTTCCTGTGTTCTCTGACAGACATGACTTTCTCTCTGAGCTGTAACTCCAGTGCTGTCTTCTGAAGTGAAATCATCTGCAGGGACGGGATGCTGTCTATCTAGTTGGAGATTGTGTCCAGTCCCTCTGACTTCTTTCCTGGTTCCCTGATTCATGGCAGTATGCTGCATTCACATTTAGGAGCATTTGGTTGAAGTCTCACCCCTCTTTCCCTGTGCAGGAGGTATAAAGATGTTTCTCTCCTTGAGTGGGTTAATGCTCTGTTCCCCTTCTCCCCATCCCTTTTAAAAAATTTCCCCTCATCCCTTTTTAGTTGGCTACCATAGGCATCCCTGAATTTTTGCAGCAGAGTTGCTCAATACAGTAAGCTTTATGATTTATCTTGTTTATTATACTGGCAATTTAAAATACAACTTTATTAAGATAGCCCATCTTCTTCATACAGTACCAAAACAACAAATACACTGTCATGAAGTCAGTGCTGACTCATGGCAACCCCCTGTGGGTTTCTGAGACCACAACTGTTTTAGAGAGTAGAAATGCCTGTCTTCCCTCCTTCTAGCTGCTGCTGGTTTTGAATTGGCAACCATGTGGATCACACACCAACACATAAGCACTGTACCACCAGGGCTCCCTTCTCCATTCATGACAGTACTACTACTGTCAAATACTACTTCCTTGAATACTGCTTCCTTTCTCTATGCACACATTCAGATGCTGAGAATGCTCAGAAATTTAGTATAGCAGTTCAACTTTGAAAATTGTTACTGAATGTGCTACCAAATTCAGGGCTTCATTTTTTCACAAGGCATGAAGGTATGTATGTGCGTGTATACTCTATGTGTGTATGCATATATACTGGAATATACAAGCTCTTCAATGTTGAAACACAAAGAGATATAACCAGATGGATGAGTACTGCTACCAAGTAAATCCTCAGGCATTTCTCTAGGCATGGTTCTAGTATTCTGGTTGCTCTTTTTAGGTGCTTTTAAGTTGGCCTCTACTCATAGGGACCCAATGTACAAGAGAAAAAAAATACTGACTGTTCCTATGCTTTCCTCACAATTATTATTATGTGTGTTAGTCTGAGTAGACTAAAGAAATAAAGCAATATATATATATACTATATATATATATATATGGTATACAGGAGCAATAGAATATTGAAAAAATGTTCTAGCCCAGTCCAAATCAAATCCATAAGTTCACGATTAGATCATATGTTTGATACCAATCTCTAAATTTCTGCTGAGAATCATAAAATACATGCAATGATATCAAACACAGTCCAATGGGTTGAAAATCTTGTGGATCCTGTAGCATTGTAAGTATCTCAACACTGGCAGAAGTCTCTACATGGCTTCTCTGGATCCAGAGGTCTTTTTTCATCAGGGTAGGTCTATGTAGCTTTTCTGGTTCCCAGGGGATAGTGTCATGTGTCTTTTCAGTAGAGTGTCTCTCATGGAGTGGAGAGAGAGAGAGGTGTCTCCCACCCCCAAAGAAGAAATATAGGAGTTCCCAGAATTCACAGAAGATCATGCTTACACAGGTGCCTCATTGGTTATATTTTGATCAATAGGCCAGACTTCAACTCTTCACTCATAATCCTGTCAAATTGACACCAGATTTTTGTAACTACTACACAGTGCTTGAAAATATTGTTGTAACCTTTATTTCTATCTACTCACCAAAATTCATCCTCTGTTTCACTGACCAACCATAATATCCTTATCTTTTGATGGGTACCTCCTGACATCATGTTCAAAGTAGATGAAAGAAATATCTTCATCCTTGTTTACAAAGAACCTTCTGGCTAATTTCTTGCTAAGACTGATTTGTGTCTCTTCTCACAATGTATGGTACTTTCAATATCCTTTGCTGTGGTAGTTACACAATCTGCTGTCAACTTGAGACTTAAGAGTGAAACAGTTGAGTGTAGTCTTTCAATCAGGTTGCAGCTTGATTACCTCATGTGGGGCTGCTAAGAAGATAAATAGCTCTTTGGAGGCAGGGCACAGAAACTCCTTGAGAGACATGCCAAAAGACAAGACACGTGGCATTTTACTGGATCCCTGGAGCTAAAGGAACCACATGGAGACTCTTTCCAGCATTTATATGCTTTCATCACTACTGGATCTACAAGACTTCCCATACATTGGCATGCGTTCTTCCTGCATTTGGCATCATTGCATGACTGTGTGAGTCCAAAGAGGAATTTATGGACTAGTATCAACATATGAAATAATATGATACTATGCTCACTTCAGCAGTACATACACTAACATTAGAATGATACAAAGAAATAATATCAGACTTATGGATTTTATCTAGAATTTATGGACTAGTATTGACATATGGGATAATATTGGACTTATTGACTTTATCTGTACTGAACTTGGATGTTTTCTCAATATAAAATTGCTCTCTTATATGAAACTTTCTCTTATACACATATTAGTCTCTATCAATTTGTTTCTCTACTCTGCCAAGAATACCACACTTGCCAATATCCTATTCGATTACATTCATTCTTCTCTGACCTTCCTTAACCCTTTCCTAGTTTTTACATGCATATAAGATGATTGACTATATCATGGCTTGATTCAAGTTCATACTGGTTCTCAAAGTGATTACTTGATTCATAATTCTTTAAAGAGGTCCAATGCAGTAGAATTGCCCCATACAGCATTTTTATTGATTTTAAAAACCTTTTGCTTTCATGATGATTTACTTTTGACAAATTTGCTATTTTATTCATTTTTTCTGATGTTATTTTTGGTTCAGTTGTGGAGATTTTGGTTTTCTGTACACTGAATTGAAATCCATACTGAAGGAAGCAGTCTCTGATTTTAAGCCTTACACAATTCATGTCACCTTGACTTTCAGTAAGAAAAGTATGTCACCTGCATATTGCAGGATATTAATAAAACTTTCTTTAGTCCTGATACTGTGTTATTCACTATATGGTCCAGATTCTCATATCACTTGTGAGAAATAAGTGTACACTTAGCAATAAGTGTAGTAGTTATAAAATTTTGTGTCCACTTGAAGTGTAGCAAGTGCAGTTTATCCTGTCATTCAGGAAGCCTGTTGGTACCTCTTTGTGAGTGTGATCTCCTAATAAGGAGGGTCCTGGGAACCACCACTCTCTCTGCTATTACCTTCCTGTGACAAGCCATGAAAGACTTGCATCATGCCTGGAGATGCTTCTACCACCATTGGATTTGCACAACTCTCCACCCACCAGCTTGTGATTTTCCTACATTCTAAGACATCATTGTTTCTGGATGCATGGGTCTGAAGAGTGATTTATGGATTAGTACAGGACTTATGGACTAGTATCAGACTCATAGACTTGAGTTGGATTAAGCTGGAATGTTATCCTGATATGTACTGGTTTCTTGGGATAAAGTTCCTTCCTATACATATACTAGTGTCCTTGGATTTGTTCCGCTGGTCAACTTTGCCACACTATTTTCCTGATCTTAAAACATGCAACATTTTCCTGTTTTTTTTCCAATGACAGTATATTTTTAGTTTTCCTTTGAACCCTATTAAATGTTCTAACATTCCTATTGTATGCAATGTTATCCTTAGTTTCTTATAAGCTCCACAGTCAAATGCCTATACATAGTTAATTAAACACAAGTAAATATCTTTGTGGTATTCTCTGCTTTCAGTCAAGATCCACCTGACATATCCCCCCATTCCATTTCCTCTTCTGAAATTGGTTTGAAGTTTTCACATAATTTTTGACATAATACTTCAGCTATACTTGAATTATCTTCAGCAAAATTTTACTTTCATGTAATATTGTCATTGTTCAGTAAGTTCTGCTTTTTGTTGGGTCATCTTTTTTTGGAGTAGATACAAAAATGGATAACTTAATAAATCTGTCAGACAATCACGTCTTTAAAAATTCTTGTGAGACATGAATGTGTGCTTGAAATGTCAGGTTATTGAAGCAAGTCAATTAATATTTCATCAGTTCCGGGAGACTTGTTTTTGACTAATGTTTTCAGTGAAGCTTGTATTTCTTCCACCAGTACCATTGATTCTTGCTCATATGCTACCTCTTGAAAGGATTAAATGCCAATTAATTATGCTTGCTATAGTAACTCAGTTACTATATGGAATATTCCTTCCATCTACTTTTGAGATTTCCGCAAGTATTTAATATTTTAACCATACAATCCTTCAATAATGAGACTTGGATTCTTTATCACTTTCAGCATGACATTTGCTGAGCATATTTTCCCCTTTTGACTTTTAACCCCCAATTGTTGCACATTTCATTATCATACATTCCCTTTTTCACTCACGATGTCCAAGGAAAATTAGAGCTCAGTTTTCTTATGTCATTATTTGTGTCATTCATTTTAGCCACATCACTTTCAAGAGCAAGCTTGGCGGTCCCTTCTGATATCCACTTATGTCTTTTCTTTCTTTCCTTCAATATTTAATGACCTCTTTTCTCTCTGCACATTGTTCTTGATGTGATTCATAGTTAATCAGGTTTCTTTCCATAGTTTTGAAAGTATCACATCTGTTCTTGAAACTTTATCTAAATTCAGGTAGGATCTAATCAAGATCAGATAAGATAAGGCTCTCATGGAGTTGCTTTCATTTTCTTCAGTTTCAACCAGAACTTTTATATAAGCAATTGATAGTCTGTCCCTGGTCATACATAGCTTGGCTTATAACATTTGGCTAGTGATAATGTTTCCAAGAGATGTGGTCAATTTAATTCTTTGTATTCTATCTGGTGAGCTCCATGTGCATAAACCAAACACATAATTAAAAATCACAGTAAATCAAAGACATTATTCAAAATCAAGTATTGTCCTATACTGTCCGTGGGTTTCAGAGACTGTAATTCTTTAGGAGAACAGAAAGTCTCATCATTCTCTTGTGGAGTGGATGGTGGTTTAGAACTGTTGACCTTTCAGTTAGTAGGCCAATGCATAATCACTACATAACCTGGGTCCCTTTTCTATGTGCATAGTCATGGCTCATATTGTTTTAAAATGATATCTTCAAATAAAGAAGTCATCTGCCTTGCAAAATAAATCATATTATCATAATTTTGTGTCTTCTCAAGCTTCAAGTTGATTTCCAATTTTCTAACTTATGATCCTTTTTAGTTTATAATGTTGGCATTAAAATTTCCAATAATTATCACTTATATTGTGTGTATTTTTGATCAATTGAAATATATAATTCTTCAATTTCTTTTCTACTAGCTTTAGCTGTTGATGCAAAAATTTGCATAAGCATTGAATGAATTTGTCTTCCTTGTAGATGTACAGATATTATCCTATTTCAGAAAGCATTTTACATCAAGGTAGATCCTAAAATGTTCTTTTTGATGATGAAGGAAACAGTGCTCCTCTTATATTTGGCATTCCTGGTTTAATAGAAAATATATTTTTACAGGACAAAATAGCTAGTAACAGTCAATTTCAGCTCATTTATACTTAGTATATTAATAATTGTGTATTTTATTTTATGTTAATGACTTCCATTTTTCCTAGGTTCATACTTGGTATTATCCAAATTCTGATTATTAATGGATATTTGCCACTCTTTCTTTTCATTTGAAGTAATGCTCCTTCCATATATGAAATCCTGAAAGCTTACTCCATGAATATCATTAAGGTAGACTCAACTGAAGAATACAGCTTTTTTCCAGTATATTCTTAGGGCGTCATAACCCAGCCCCATATCTAGAAAATGTGCCTCTGCTATTCATGAATTTTAAAACTGTTAATCGCTCATAAACTATGAAACAAAGGATGACCTTGTGGTGTTGTATATATAATTGACATAACTTCTAATATCATAGCAATCCACACTCCATGAGGAGGGCCTTCTCCTGAGGATATTGGAAACTACAACAAATCAGCAAATGAGTGGCAGGGTATACTGGTCTAGTTTGGTAATGATGAGATTGAAAACTTAATCCTAATGTTCCCATTTATTTCTCTTCTGATTCTTAATGTTTTATCATGAATTAGGTAAGGCGGCATCTTATCATTGTTTGGATATTAATGTTTTGGATGGCAAGTGATGTTGAGCATCTCTTCCTACTTACTGGTCTCCTGAATTTATTTTGTAGTGAATTGCCTCTTAATGTCCTTTGTCCATTTTTAAATTGGTGTGTTCATATTTTCTTGTTGAAATGCCAATGTTTTCTAGATGTTTTGGAAACTATTCCCTTGTCCAATATGACCTTGACCCAAATTGTCTTCAGTATGTGGGTTTGTTTTATTACTCTTTCAGTGAAGTATTTTGATTCACAGTTGTTTCTTTTATCTTTAAATGGTCTTACTCTTTGAGTTTGTCTTCTGTTGTGTGTGTTTTTCATTGCATTTGATAGTGTACTTATGCCATGTTTTTGGATCTCTGTGCCTGCTATGTTATTTATGATATTTATAGTTCTAAAGTTTACATTTAAGTCTTCTCATCCATCTTGAGTTAAATTATCTATGTGGAGTGAGGTGTGGGTCTTGCTTAATTTTTATTCAAATGTAAATCCATTTTTTCAGTACTGTTTGTGGGAAAGGCAATATCTTCCCTCTGTGTTTCAACCCTTTTCAAAAATCAGTTATTTGTAGATTGTTGTATTGTGATTTTTTAGCAAGCTAGTTGATAATATAATTATACTTGTCAAGTGTCTATTTTTTGTCATCACTACTGATCTTACCTTGAAGTTTTCCATATTCAACCATTGCTTTCATAAATGCTGTTGCAGTTACATAATCTCCAGCCAACTTGAGCAATGCGGTGGAGTATAGCCTATCAATCAAGTCATAGCCAATGGTGCCTCTGTGAGAACATGTCCTTTTCCTGAGGATACTGGGATCTCCTGCCTATCTCCCTGGAAGCCTGAAACACACTTTCAATACTAGGCATTTTTGTTGACACATGGAGCTAAAGTGGAGTAGCCATGTGGAAACACATGCCAGCTCTGAAATGTCTCCACCACCACTGGATCCAGAAGACTTTCTACCCGTTGGCTTTCGATCTTTCTGCATTCAATGTCATTGCAGGAGTCTAAAGAGGAATTTGTATACTGTTACCAGACATATGGACTAATATTTGACTTATGGACATGACTGGGATGATATCTCAATATACAAGTGCTCTTTTACATAAAGCTCTTTCTTTTAAAAAAATCATTTTTGGAGGTTATTACATCTCTTATAACCTTCCATGCATCAATTGCATGTAGCATATTTGTACATATGTTGCCATCATAATTTACAAAATATTTTCTACTTGAGCCCTTGGTTAATTCTTGGTAAGTGCCTTGGATCGACTTCTTTATTATATCGATTCTTCTGAACCACGAGCATGGGATATTCTTCCATTTGTGAGGTCACTTTTGTTATTTTATAATAATTTTTATAGTTTTCCTCTTACAAATCTTTTGGGGTAATTTTTGGTTAGGTATATCCCTAGTTACTTCAATTTGTGTTTTGCTATTGTTATGAGTACAATTTTTTTATCTCCTTTTTCATGATCTTGTCCATCGTATATAGCAATTTAATAGACTCCTGTTTGTTGATTTTTATCTGCCACTCTGCCATATTCCTCTATCAATTCCGGCACTCCTCTAATGAAGCTTTTGGGTTTTTTAATATATAAAACCATATCCCCTGTGAATAATTATAGTTTTACCTCTTCTTTCCCCAAATGAATTTCTTTAATGTCTTTCCTTAAAAGCTCTTTTTTATATACATATGAGTTTCTTCGAATTTGTTTCTCTAGTTAACCTAGACTAACACAACTGCATAAGACTCAAGAGTATTCTTAGAAGGCATCTTGTCCAACTATTACATATCTTTGCCTTTTAATTTCATAGGTTTCTCAATATGTTCAATGTGTGATTTTGTTCCAGTTGCCATTATGGTTGGTGATAGTATTCTTTTTTCTATTTTCTATAGCTGAGATGTTAGGAGTGCCACTATTATCAATATAAAAAATGAATGTTATATTTCAAACTTGCCAAACCAAGCAGGTAATTATCCTTGGTCATACATGTTAATCTTCATAAACCTGAGTGATTCCACTAGGCTAGTTTTCAGACTAGTTTGTTAATGAGCGGTTATGTGGAAGGAATGGTAGGTAGCACTGTCTTGATGAGGACAGTCATTGTTACATCATCAGTTTTATTATGAAGGAAAAGAAGAGTGAGGTCTAATAGCAGCAAATCTTAAACATTTTCAATCTTGTATCCAGATAAGATATTTGACTGGGCAGCTGAGCTATATGCAACAGCTCCCCAGTTTTGATGTTCTTGCTCAATTCATTCCACTGAAGAAATACTGCAAAAGCTTCTGAATTTTGGGAGAATAAAATTTTGGGAGAATTGAAACAGCTCACCAAGTCAATGTCATGAACCTGTCACTTGCCTAGTTTGGAATACCTACAGAATTCTCAATAGAGTCTAGGGTGCCCCATAATAGTTCAGCCTTTATTTATTCAAACTGGACACTGGAAACAGTGGTATAGAATTGTACTCCTTAATAAAGAGACTCATTCTTAATAATGAATTGGGTAGTTGAGGGACAAAGTATGCTTTGCACATTCATAACTTGTGCAGAAGCATTAATATGCTTTCACTTGAACTCAACAATAACATGGTGGTTAGAATCTTCTCTGTCTAAGGAGATTTATACATTTGACATCACAGGTACCATCTTCAAGAGTGATAATTTGAAAAAAAAAGAGCGATAATTTGACAGATCAATAGTAGCACCGTCTAAGTCACAGATATGCACATGTCCTTCAGCACCAAATTCTGGTCTGAACCAAGGGTGTCAAACTGGTGGCCTGCAGGCTGCATGTGGACCCCGAGGTAATTTTGTGTGACCCTTGGTGCTCTGAAATAAAATGAAAAATGAAAAATGAAAAATGAAAAAATTGTTATGAAGAAATAGCACTTAGGAAACTCAAGGCAATACTGTACACAAAAACTCCCTTGTTAACTTTAACGACTGAAGGCGAGTAAAATCACAAAATCAAAATTGCTCATTTTAGTTGAGTTTGATACTACTGCCATAAACCATAAGCAGTCGAAGAAGTCGGCTCATGAAACCAGTGAGGTGAGCAGTGGTTCCAGAATCTTTAGTAGCCTGACAATATCAGTTCTAGGCTGGCACACTAATAATAGTATTGGTAACAATGTTTCCATGGTAAGCTTCTACAATTCCTTTTATCTTTATCAGAATCATAGAAGACACCTTTTAGACAGACACGTTTTGGTGTCTCAGTTTTATTCTACCTGGTCTTTGGGCTTGCATTCATCATTCACCACCATAAAGGGTTAATGCTTATATCAGACTGAATAACAGCATCATTAAATAGTCATTTAATTGGACACTTAGCACCCCAAATAGTGTTAGTAGAATGCATAGCAGCTTGATTATTTGCAGTGGCACCAGTCAATTGCTTAGTATTAATAAAAGTGACAAAGGTTTTGTTCAGATTTCCTGATCAGTTGCTATCATCTCGACTTTTCCATGCTGGAAGACATTTTCCAACTTCAGGTTAGACCTGATTGATTGACTTCATTCACGCTCTCCCCTGTTAAAAAAATAGAAATAAATAATTAGTAACTTCAGGGCTGCTCCCCATGCTAAATATGGACCATTTGACATCTTGATTATTGCCTCTAAGGTGTATTGTGTAGAACCCAAGTAAATAAAATCCTTATTTTCTTCCTTTATTTCTTGACATATTATAAACACATGACTTTAAAGGGTGAATTGAACTGACAAAAATATTATAATTTGAGTTGCCAAGATTTGGATTTAGAAAATAAAAAGGGAAGAATATACTTGGAATATTTCAGTTTATAAAAATTAAGTCAATTGCAGCATTTCCTGATCTAAGGGAAAAGTATTGAATGTGTGTGAAGTATTAAATTTTAAAAAAGAGAGGGGATATGAGTCACTTTACCAAAAAAGAATTGTGGTAGTTAGATTTTTGTGCCATCATCCTGCCTGTAAGAAGATCTCAGTGAAGGCTAGCCTGTCAGTCAGGTCGCATCGCTGTAAATGGCTCTCTGGAGGCTGGTCTTTCTTTCTTTTACTCTCCCTTTAAATTCCAATTGACAAGCATGCTGAGACCTGCCAGAGCCCTGTAATACTTCCACTGCCATTGGATCCCCAAGACTTAGCACCACAGGCCTATGATCCTCTTGCATTCTATGTAATTGTATGTGGGCTGCATGAGTCTAAAGAAGGGTTTATGAGCTAGTGTCAGACATATCCTTCTTCTGGACTGGGTTGGGATATGTGCTTGGTATGTAATTACTTCTTGATGTAAAACTCCCTCTTATAAATATGAGTGGCACTGGATTTGTTTCTCTAGTCAACCTGGCCTAAAACCATACAGTACTAGAATAGGGTACTAGATAAACAATTCATGAAGATGGAGAGTGAAATCTTGTGTGACATCTCCCTTATCATGGTTTTCCTTCTTTGTCTAACTGGAAGTCAGTTATGGCCATGTAGTTTACTAGGTTGTTTTCTGGGGAAGGGGCGTGGGGTGGCGGGGTGGCAGGTAAGTTTTTGATTTTTTTTTTTTGGTTATTTCTGTCTGAAATAGTAAAAATGAATGTAGTGTATGTAACTTTTGAGCTAAGGGGCAAAATTGCCCCTTAAGTTCTCTGAGATTATGCTGTCTATTAAACTGGCTGGCCAAAGGTCAGACCCTAGCTTGATACAGCTAGAGACCAAAGGCCATATTGCATGTGAATGGGATAATCTAAATAAGAAAGGATTTACTCTGACTCTTTAAAGAGTTGTGCTGTTATAGGATTATATTAATTTTTTATTTATTGTTACTGATATAATATATGATAGAAATGATTGTTGGGAACTATGAAAAGACAGGCTTTACATGCTATCTACCTTGAGCCATTACATTGGATCTTTAAATAGTTAACTCCAGAAATAAGGTTATGAAAAATGAAGCCACAACCAGTGCTATGAGTGCTCAGTATATTTCATTCAAAAAGACTGGCTGAAAAAGCTGTTGGCAGACTGAAGGACGAAGGAGACATCTTATGCTATTTACAATTTGAACTGGAAGTTTGTGCCTGAAGCTTGAAAAGTGGCAGACATGAAGAAACTCTCCTCTATAACCTGAATGTTAAAGGAAGCCTGTGACTAGCTTGTAACTCTCTGCTGCACACTTGGATCCACTTGTTGCATAGAAGTGGGAGAAACGCATCAATAGAGAAACAGGTTGAATGTGGCAAAGCCACTCATGGTCCTGGTTCACAGGCACTAGAAGAGAAACTAAAGGTGCGTTGGTTGATCTGAAGTATAAAGAGTTGTGGGGAATCCAAGGCTGTGACATAGCCCAAGCAATTGTTAAGATTGTTAAGAATTTGTGATAGAGCCCATGGTTGAAAGGTGAAACAGCCACTGGGCATCCTGGTGAAGCTAAGTGAGGCAGCCCGCATCGAGCTACCCAGAACCCAACTAGATGGAGATCAGATTTTTGAGCCTGTATATTGGTACCGATTGCTGCTGACTTTATGGACAGCCTGTCCTGATTTGACTTTGCTTATGGATGGGGACTCACAAGGTTCCAACTGGAATGAAGATTTTTCATGTCAAAGAACACACCCGTTTCATCAGAATATTGGGTTTGTATAAATGGACAGTATAGTATTTGGGTACCCCAAATTGCCATTGGATCGACAAAACATTGTACCCAGGAAGCAGCTGGCTTACAAACATTCATGAGTGAGAGCATATATTGATAGGAATATTATGATAGGATTATAGTGTAGGTGTTCACATAGCTGCAGTTGTTACACCTAGATTGTTTATTCTTTGTTTATTTATATAATATTGTGTTTACATGAGGCTGGTAATTTTCAATTGTATACATTTTAGTTTTATCCCACTAGGCATAAATTTGATTTTACTATTGTCCTTGTTTTAAAAATTGTATATGATTAAAGAATTGTATTATATATCTTGAGTATTTCTAAGGACCTTAGACTTGGGGTTAACCTGTAAACGTAGACTTCCACTCGATCCAGGAGATTCTAATATGATCCTTTTTAGAAAAGTTGATAGCGGTACCTGGGCACCATCTAGTTTTCCTGGTGCCAGACTTTGGAGACTGATGTTTGCATGGTCTATTAGTCCATTGAACAAATTGGTCCCATTGGTATATATTTGCAACAAAGTAAATAAATACACATATAAAATATTATCTATCCTTGAATATATTCACGGGTATACTCCCACACTCCCTCCACTCACTTGGTTAGCCTAGGGTCTATCCATGCATCTACTCATGAATCAGTTATTTCAAGATTGTATTTTTCAAAGTGCTTACCTCTTCTGATATCTTTAATTCTTCCACATCTCTCAGCATCTTTCTCTGCCTCTATCATTTTTTGTCAAATCCTTCTTATTGTTTATTTTCCTTCCTTGTAAGTAAAGCTAATACTTGTCTACCCTTTAGTTAGTGAACTATTTTGGATTTTTAAAATTATGCTTTTTAATACAAAGATTACTTGACACTTTCCAATTTTAAATTATATATATGCAATTTCTAGCTAAATGTATGTATATCTATGTCACATTTTCAATGATCTTGAATACATTATTTTTCGTTCCTTCAAAGACAAAGATAATGCTATCAAGGCATAATGATGGTCGTTTTAATTACGCAGTTACTCTATCCAATAATCCAACTTTGGCTTCAAGTTGCTATAGCAATTAAAATGGGAAAACTGGCAACAAAGCCTAACAAAACTTCCCCCAATTCATTATATATAGTTACAGAGAACCAAAAAGCTTCCTAGAGATTCTGAAACGGATGCTTCAGCTCTATAGATAATTAAGTGTTTTGGTGGAGATTTGTTCAAAAACCTGATATACAATTAGACAAGTATGTTCACATATCATGTTTCATTGAAGTCTGTTTGAGCCTACATGCTTGTCAATGGCTCCTGATCCTAAATGCTTTTATGCCTGATTAATTGTCAATATCAGGCAGGAGCTTGCTCATTAGCTCCTTGCAGGGCCCACTTTAGATTTCAATGAGCTTCATTTAAAGACGGTATGCTAACTGTTAATAAATGACATTGAATTTTTTGGTGTGTGAACACTTTTGTTGGATGCTTTAATCACACACACACACACACGCACACACACACACACTATTGCTACTAGGGTGCCAGTTCATACAGATGCAGTATTATTACAAACAAAAAGTATTTAAACATATTTCTACAATCAGTACATGGCTGCAGACAAGTTCTCACAGTAATACACTTTTCTTCATATCATTATGGTGTCTTCAAAACAATGTTCAATTAAAACAGTAGCTTCTGTGGGCATCTGCTGAGCCAACTAAATTTAAGGCAGAGGGCATCCCAAAAAGTGATAGTGATTGTTCCTAAGGATTACTAAGAGGGCATTTTGATAGAATTTTTTTCCCCCTGAAGTGCACAAGCCATCACAAAGGCTTATTTGGAGAAGTTTAAAAGAAATTAAAAGCTACATTGGTAAGCAGATCTTAGGGAAGTTGTACCAAGGAATTTTTTTCCCATCTCAACTATGTTCTTATACATTCTTCAAAGTTTGCAAGCACTGTCCTACAAGAATTTCATTGGGAAACCTTATTCCATTCAGCACTGATCTTAGCCTAAAAGACACACTTTCCCCCAAAATTTAAATATTATTTTAAAGGAACACAACTTCTAACCATCACGGATGCCTAAACTGCCATTTTGACATGCTGTAAATCAAAGAGTACAGAATTCTTCAGAGAAGAGTTATGGAGATAGAAAAACTACCTTCAGAAGAATATTGATGTTGGTGGAGGATACAGTGAAATATAATAACTTGACAGTTGATATTTTTGTTTAATAAATATTTGTGTGATTTTGTAGTAGTCTATCATCCCTAGTGGAGATGCTGGGGGTTTTGAAAAGTTGACCTTGTGATTCATACCCAATTTGCAACCATTATGTCACCATGTCTCCACATGCACACATACATAAAAATAGCACACATACACTAAAAATAACACACAGATATATTAAAGTTTTCCAACAGAACTGAATAAATTCAGATAATGTGAAAATGTATTTCTAATATATACATTTATTTACTATATATATTAAATCCTATTAAGCTGAATAAATGTAAATTGTCACAAAATTTGCTGTTATATTATCTACATTCCTTTGGTTAATTATATATTTTGGGGGGGCATGACTGCCCTCTGGTGGTCGTGGGATCTACCCAATGCTGCTTCTGAGAGCCGCCACTGGATTTGAACTGCCAAGCTCGCGAGCCGCAGTCCCGCACTCAACCACTTACGCCCCCAGGCTCAGCCCCTGTTGATTATATTTAAGCTATAGGTTTGCTCCTTCTTTTATATTTTAGGTTATTAACAAGACTGATACTTCCCATAGATATGTTAGTGCATTTAACGTATGTTACTTTATTTATAATGAACCAAATTTATATTTCAATTTATAGACTACTCATAAAAGGTGTCCTGGCGAGTTTATTTCAAAGAGATCATATTTATTTTTAAATATAGAATATTTGAAAGCATTGTGGTGATTGGCATGGCACGTTGGTCACTATTTCTTTCACTTGAATGCTGCAGAGTTCCTAGAGACCCAACAGTTGAACTATTTCTTAAATACTAAACAAGACTTTCTTAAGGACCCATTCAGAGTCCTGGTGTGATGAAAGCAATTGACTTACTCAGGTATTAAACGGTTAGAAGTTCCATTTATACCAAGGTGCCTCAGAGGCTAGGTCTAGTGATACTCATATTCACCTTGTTGGTGTCATTGAATTGGTTCCAACTCAGAACAACAGAACAGAACGTTGCTTAGTCCTCACAATATTGTTCTTATATTTGAGCCCATTGTTGCAGCCACGATGTCCATCCATGTTGTCCACGCCTCCCACCTTCCCTTCTCCAGGGACTGGTTTCTCCTGATAAACTGCTCAAAGCACATGAGATGAATGAAACATATAAGTATATAGATGAGGGTATGTGTATGTGTGTGCATGTGTATGCATCCCAGACACTGAAATACCATGGAACACGACTGTACTCTGACACACAGGGCACACAAGGCTCCATCACATGAAATAGACTGGTTGGCAACTGATATTTGTTGTTGTTTGGTTTGGGTTGTGGTTTGGGTATAGCTTGGCCTCTACATCATGTGAATCAGTTCTGAATCCTGGTCTGTATAACCAAATCAAACTTCATGGTTAATTGTATCTAGATATTTTAGAAAGCAGCTTAATTTTCTATTGTTTTTACCATAGCATATTCCTTGGGACTGGACTCAAATTACACATTAAGGATACTGTCTAATATATTTTTTCACCATCTATTATGTATACCATCCCAATTCTATTAAATGCTTAAATGCACTTTTATTTTATTAATCTATGATAATTGATGCCTTATCACTCAGTGCATCAAAATTGACAATTTAGGAAGTTTCTGGCTGGTTCACTCCTTAGAATGGTTCTGGCTTTACCACAAGGGATAAGCATTCCCACAAACAACTACAGTTGATTTGATTCCAATTCCCAGTATTCCTGTAGAAGCAAATAGAAAACCTCCAGAGGGTTTTCAAGGGTGTAATCTTTGCAAAAGCAGAATGACACATCTTTTTCCCACAGAGCAGCTGGTGGATTCAAACCACCTATCTTTCAATTAGCAGTGCAGCGCTTTAACCACTTCACCACAATATCCCCTTCCCTTTGGAAGTCAATACACATCCTACTTTCAGCCCCCGGTAACAGCTAATGTAGTTTTTTTCTTTTTATTTTAACTACACACACACATACACACACACTGTTCGATTGATCAATTAATCAGTAGATCAATAGCGAGGTAGCTGGGGAATCACGTATTTCCATGAAAAATAGGTCTTTTTTGATGGACACATTTAATATTTTTGAGATGTCTGTATTATAGCACATATTAGTAATTTATCTTTTACAGTCTCAAAGAATAGTCTATTACCTATCCCACATTTTATTTTTCCATGCAGGATATAGCACATGTAGCTTTTTGCTATTATTAATAATGCTGTGTAGATATGTATGTTTCCTAAGAGTGAAATTGATGGGTCATTTGTCATGTTTAAATAGTTTATAGTAGCTCCTTTGATTGCCAAACATTTTAAAAGTGGCTAAATCACATGTATTGTCACTGATTATATTTGGGAATTCTAATTGCCTCTACCCTTGCTAACATTTGTAGTTTTATCTATCTATCTATCTATCTATCTATCTATCTATCTATCTATCATCTATCTATCTTTCTATCATCTATTTATTTTTAAATAGACATTCTAATGCTGTGGAGCGATATGTCGTTGTGGTTTTAAGTTTTCTCCCCCTAGAATCTAATAATATTAGGATCTTTCACGTGAGCGCTACTATACAGTAAATTCTGACTCACAACAACTAGCTGGGACAGGATAACGCCTCCCCTTGTGGACTTACAAGACAGTAACTCAGATCATACTACAAATCTCATTTTTCCTCCCAGGACCACCTGTGGTTTTCACTGCCCACTTTGCAGTTATCAGCCCGACGTATAAGTCAGTATGCAGCTCGGAAGGAGCTATGTGAATATTCGATGTTCATTTATTTTACCGGTGAAAAGTTCGGTTTTCATAGACTTGTTTGTTTTTATTGAATTGTAAAAGAGGGAGAGAGAGATAACACATAAAAGTTTCTAGGTATGAAACCAGGAGTTGTCGCGTTTTTCATGGCTAAGTCCTGGTGGTGTAGTGGGGGCGGCTTGGGCTGTGATCCCCTTGTTGGGCATTTTTCCAGTGAGAGAGATCCACTGAAGAGGGAGTGGGCTTTGTACTCTCGGAAACTGACTTTTTGGGAAACCCGTTGATGTGAGTCATCCCGGCCTGTACGACGGTGAGTGAGATTTCTCAGTAGTAGATTAACTAGTTTTCCTTTAGAAGTAGTCTAGGTAGAACTACCTTTCATTTCATTGCTGAAGGCAAATGTTCTAGAAGAATTATAGGTTTAACCCACCGCCACGGGTTGATTCAGACTAATTGCGATCCTGCGGTGTGCTGTATGTAGAACTGCCGCATGGAGTTTCGGAGACTGTGTATCATAAGGGAGTGCAGACAGCTTCATTTTTCTCCCCCAAAATGGCCAGTGTGTGTGAAACACCAGTTTTATGATTTGTCACCCAACTCTTAACCCACTTCGCTACCAGGGCTCTGTATTTGAGTTTAGCTATTATATTTAGTTGTGTGATTCATTTTCAGTTAATTATTGTATCTAGTGAGAGGGAAGTGTCTCCATTACTCCTTAGACTTATGGATAACCAATTGTCCCAGCACTATTTATATAAAAGATTATCCTTTCTTCATTGAATTACCTTGACAGCTTTGTTGAAAATCAATTGCCAGTAAAAGTGTTTATCCGAGGCTTCTCAATTCTGTACCATTGATCTTTATACCTACCTTTAAACCAGTACTACTCTGTCTTGCTTAATGTAGATTTACAGTAGTTTTGAAATCAGGAAGTGCAAGTCCTCTATCTTTATTCTGCTCTTTCAACATCATTTGGGTTATTTCGTGTTCTTTGAAATTTCATGTACCCAAGCATCAGTCTATCAGTGTCTGCAATAAAGCTTGCTGGAACTTGTTAGAGATGGGTAAATTTAGAACTTAAGTTGGGAGAGAATTGTCATCATAATGGTATTGTCTATTCAATCCAAGAATAATGTAACATTTCTCCATTTATTTAGATTCTCTTTAATATCTCATAGCAATATCTTATAATTTTTTAGTGCAGCTATGTCTTGCATGTTTCTGTTAAATTTAATCCTAGTGTATTAGTGTTGGTTTGCTTATGAGTAAAACCGTATTCTCAATTAGGTTTTTATATTTTTGTTACTAATATATACAAATACAATTGATTTTATCTTTTTATCTTGTAACCATGTCAATCTTTTCATATGCACATCTGATAATAAGGATAGTTGTCAGTACCACTGGTATAGTGGTATCGTGCAAGATTCCCATAAGGACAGTTGTTCTCACTTTCTAATAGGTATGTCTCATTATTAGTGATATATGATCAACATAAGATATGGTAATATATTAAATATATAATATGATTACATACTGATATATTACCTTATATAGGTATATTCATTATTTAAAATATCCCTTACAAGATTGGATAGAACTAGTTGGAGCTGAAATTTTGGTTTTTCTCCCATCTTATAAAGAACTGTAGTCAATCCTTCACCATTAAGGCAGACATTAAATGTACATATTTTGTTTTACTTTATTTTTTTGTAGATGCTTTTATCAATTTGGGAATGTTTTCTTTTATTCTTTGTCTACCTCTTTACCAAAAAAAATGCTTTTATATGACTGTAATAATGATCAGATACTTAACCATTCTCTTCAGATATTAAGAAAAGCCGTGCGTATTGAGTGTTCTAAGATCACATGTTTACTAATATCTAGAGAGATTCTTGTTGATAATTACCACTGAGGTGACTTCAACAAAAAATCACTACATATATAGATGATGTTTCAAATCCATTTATGGATCAAGCACATTTTAGCTCTATGGATCTGAGGACTAGGAGAGGCTTCAATGTTTCATATTTCTGGGTACTCTTTGCTCATCCTTGCTCTTGGTACCATCTCAGATCATTAAGAGAGGGCCAATAGCTCTATAATTAAATCTACTATATCATGCTGGTTTATTGTTTCTTTTATTTATAGCTCACAGTTCTCCATGAAGACCTACTGCTATTAAAAGTTCTTAACTAAATCTCAATGACTATGAAACAAAATAATAATGGAATGAATACTAATGACTTTTTCTGAACACAGATATGATGGAAATGTCTCAGAACTAAGAATATCAGGATTATTTCTCAGTTTATTTATTGAGTTCATGTATTATAATAATATCAGGAGAGACCAAGCCTTGGAAAATGACACCGACCCCAAAATGGCTTGGATTGTGATGTATCGTTGGAACTAAGAAAGCAGTGTCTCTATGAGCTGGGATTGTATATGATTCTTGACAGTTCTATTTAATTGTCTTTTGACTATTAGTCTGATTGTGCTTTACATTCCAACTTCTCACCTTACTTGTTCCTTTAATGAGCCCAAGCATATTATTATATACTCATATTTCATTACTTTAATATTTGAAAATGGCAATAGTCCTACTTGTTATATCTGGTAGTTCTCCCTCATGCTGCTTCCCTCCCTTGCCGGATTTGAACTTCATCCTCATGAACTCATTTTTTTTGGCAGGGATCACTGTTTTCCAAAACAGTGCTGGGAGTTTTGCTTTTGTTTCTGTTGGAGCTTCTGGGATACTAAGCCTGAAAGTTCTATATACAAATTACACCAAATAAAAAATGAACTCAAGCACTAGCATTTGGTTCTAACATAGGCTTGATGTTTCTGTTTATCATAGAAGACTTTTCCAAACCAAAATTTTTTAAAAAGGAAAGCTTATTCTTTCCCAGGGTGTATGACAGAGTGGATATTTTCTCTTGCTCCTTTTGTAAAATGAGCACTACTTCTAGGACCTAGATTTTATGCAGAACATTTCAATTTTGACTCTCAAGATTTTCCTTTTTCTTTTTTTAGCTCAAAGAACTATATATCCTTTCCATCAATCCACCCCAATTTTCCCCCCTTAGTTTTTCTGGATTCACTCACTAGTTACTTCAGTCAAAAGGCATTTTCCACATGTAGACATTTTAATTTTATTGATTAATTATATCCTTTCCAAAGTATACATTTAACTATGATTTCAGAATAATGCAGTATTAGAATCATGCTGTATCAACTTCATATAATTCTTTTTAAATAATTAAAAATCAGAAAAATGCATGCTACTTAAAGAACACACACATTGTGGTTAAAAATACTCACTCACTGCCATCCCGTAGATTCTGATTTGTGGTGACCGCTCCTGTGGGTCTCTAAGCCTATGACTCTGCTGGTCGCTAGTCTCTAACTGTCGACCTTACGGTAGGCAGCCTAAGGTGTAGCTTACTCTACCAGCGGGACTCCTTTGCTAGATGCACATGTATGATATTTTATACTGCTATTTTCTAATTTACTCTACTAAACATGTATAATTATTTGTTTAGAAAAGTGAAGAGCAAAAGGTTTGCATGATACAATTCCTAAATCTTTTTTATTGTACATTCAAACTATAGTTGGTTATAGTATGCTTCAAAGCCAACCAAGTCAACTTATTGCTACTATGTCAATTCAGATATAGAGTGATATTATAAGACAGAGTGAAATGGCTCTAGAGAGCCTCTAAGGCTGTACATCATTACGTACAGAGTCTACCATGTCTGTCTTCTGTGGAGCAAGTGTCTGGTGGGTTTAAACTGCCCACCTTTCAGTGAATGAGCAACAAGTTCATCACCGTATCACCCAGGTTCTGGATGTCTTCTACGATAAGGGTCTATCTTCATGGGTTACATTTCTAAGAGTATTTGGCAGTTTTGTTATAATAGTTTCTATAAAATGCCATATGCTATGTTCAATCAAATATTTGTTTTGACCATACATAAAAGCACTTCTTTTTCTTTTTTGATTTCTCATTCCTTTTACATCTAGATGAACAATATGCATGATAAATATTGAAGATACTTATGTTCAGTTTAAACCTAAATATCCTATACTAAAATTCTAGGAGAAAGTTTTGATTGTTAAACTTGCTGCAAAATGTTATAAGGCGTTGACATAGAAGGTGTCTATAGACACAGATACAGAAAGGTATAGACACAGAAGAGTCTAGATGTTGTCTAAAGGTGAAAAAAATATAATTCTATTGAACTTTTATGTAGATTCTACCTCTTGATGACTCTTATTTTTTAAGTGTAATTCTTATCTTTTTGATTCCCTGTCACCAATTTTAATCAAAATCCATATCTTATTTATATTCATGATTACTAAGTTCAGAAATGAGTGTTGTAGAAAAAAATTGTGGTTCTGTTTTTGTTTGATAAAAAGCATATAAGAAATAACTGGACAAAATAACATAGCATAAATGCTCTCTAAATGTGTGTGCTAATAGTCTCATTTCAGAGTGTGTATAGAACTTGTGAGATAATGGCCTATTTTATAAACAGCTGAATGTTTGCTAGCTAAAATTTGTATAGGAATTTTACTGAGGAAAAAAACAATTCTTTCCTCAATGTTTCTGTCAAAAGAAATAGGACTGGGGTAAACCATGGACAAAAGAAGACTTCTGTGTAATTGGGAGAGAAGGGAAGCGTTTCACACAAAGTCGAGTTGCTATGATCATATTTTTTTCTTCATCTGAATTGCTGTCATATCTGTATGAAGAACCAACCTTAGTCACACACAAGCCACACACAGATCCCCACATCTGCAGGACACACCATATATAGGGGTAGATGACTTCTTCGTCTAGATAAGCTCTGGTATATCGTACAGGCCACTATTCTCTAAATAGAGAGCAATTTGTGATCATCACATTTTATTGCTTACTTGATTCCGCCCTTATTATCCCCATCCCAGAAAATTGCCTGGTTCTTCTTCTCTCCCCTATCTCATCCCCCCTCCCTTCCTTCCTCCCAACCTCCCTACTTAATGTGGAGACCCAATAACAAATTAAAATTTCTACTCTTAAAAGTCTCTTTAAAAGATGTGTAAAAATGAGCTTGTTGACTTTTCTTGTAAGTTTTTAAAATGTGATTGATTAAACCTTTATAGCCTCTCTTACTGAACTACAAGAAGGATTATGCCATATTTCACCAATGATTGACAAAGGTTTTACTCTTTACCTTTTGTATAAATGGGATTTCACACTGATGGTTCCCCTCCCCCTCACCCGTTGTATTCTATACTTTAGGAGATGGAGGACAAAATACATGATGTCCAATAGGTGGGATCTAGATATGGGGGATACAAAATAGTTTTCCTTCCAAAGAATCCTTTATATAAACTGTAGCTTTGTAGATTTGCTTCTAGTCAGGAACAATAGCAGAGGTAAGATAATTCGGCCTTTACAGCCTGTGTGGAAAGCTGAGTCAGTCTCGTGGTGCACATTAGGCAATACATGAGACCCACCTGGGGATCCTGGGAAAGTCTCTTCCCCACTGCCACTATGCTCTGCTTTGTCTTCCTGCTCCCACTGCCAAGCCTCTGTGAACTCTGAAAGACATTCAATCGTTCCCATTTTCCCCTCCTGTAATGAAATATACAAGTACAAGCACTCCATTAAAAGCATCCACAATAATTGCTCTTCAACCATTATGTTTAAACCAGTTGAGAATCTGGTTAAACAGGCTCATCAGTGATCCCTGCTGAACCACAAATCTGGAAATCATTTTCATCCTCTGTCATAAAAGCTATTCCACCGACGTGATTGGATGGTGAATGCAAATTATCAAAGGAAAAAAATGCAATCACATCACTTGGCAACGCATGTCTTATGGACTCATTTTAGACTGTCATGTCATCTAAGAGCCCCTTTGGGCAAAGTTTACATGGTGGATTTTAATCCATTCTGTTCTGAGCTGCCCCAGCCTTGACAACTTTTCTGTGGACAATGCCCCACATTCGCCCTAAACACTGTTTGCATATGATCCCAATTCTATTGCCTCTTCTATTTATAGAGATAAATTAAAAATCAGAAATACAACTGGCATGGCTAGGATTATGTTCATATGGGATTTTCTGACTGTATGGTTTCAAGAATGGTTTTATAGGAATCATTAACTTTTCTAAAGGCACCCGTGTCCTTCTGTCATTAATGATATGCGTAACAGTTTAATGTAATGCTACTTTTAATTATCACAGCCTTTCTTTTTAAATATCAAATTTCCCTCTCTAAACTGTCTTGAATTCTCTTTAGAGTCTCATCTGTCACTGTAAATGCCATCCCTGTATTCCTCCTTTAGCTGCCATGACAGGCCCACTCTGATCCCCAGCTTTATCTCTTTTTCCATCCTTTATTGTCCTACAAAGATCCCTTTTCCATCGTTTACGGCTGTATCCGCTTTCTCCACGTGGCACATGATTGCCTCGGTGAAGGTATTTTCTGTTTCAATCTTGCATTTTCCCAAGGGAGAACAAAAGGGACAAGCTTTCTGGAGTTGGTTTCACTGAGAAAATTGTTTAGAATTGCCTCATTCCTCAGCAGATTAACGAATGCATACAATCCCAGCTTAAGTGCTATTGTACCGCACAATTTGTCCATTATACTTTGTCCTTTCCATTTAGAAACCCCCTCACCAATTAAAGTAATACAGCCTTCCAATACCTGCTCCCAATTAAAGCTGAGCTATATTACCTGCCCCGATGCAGCTGGTCAGACTCCTACCACTTACCAGCATTCATTAGGCCTGTTCATTATCAAGGGGAGGGTGGCAGGAATTCAAGGCCCTGCCTTTCTTTAAGGGCTCACCAAAATTATCAGCTTTCTGCCCGAGGCTCCAGTAAGGACAGGATTAAGGAGAAGGAGAAGGCATGCATACAGTAGCAAACTCACATTGTTTCTGCTCTGCTCAGGTCGTCTCTACCTCAATCTATCAAAAGGATACAGTGCAAGTACGAAAGAATACTCATCTTAATGAAAGGATCACTTGTCCCGCCCCCGCCCCCGCCTTCCAGCCCGAAGCAGACTCTACAGCTTTGTCCCTCCACGGTAGTGCCCACCCCCTCCAAGCTCTTTCACCAAGACCACAGTGCGAACCATAAAGAAAAGCTTTGAAAATGACCGGGGAAACCCACTTTCTATGTGCTCGCTTTGTCCTTGAAGAGCAGGGTTTATCGGCTTTGGGCTGAAAGCCATTTTGAGGTAGAGTCATTTATTTATTTATTTTATGTATTCTATCAAAGGCTGAAGCCATCCCTGAGAGCGAGAGGAGGGTGTGGACGGAAGAAAGGAAGCTGGGTGGTGATGGCATCCGGGAGTGGAGGTGACGAGGGGAGTCGGTTCACTCAGGGAAGTGTCAAATGTGGCACCAGGACAACCAACGACAGACAAAAACCTACAATCAAGTCGAGCGTGATGAACAAGGAAAAGGGTTCTGAACTCTTGGTGAGACTTCCCGAAGATCACGATGGTCAAGGTTGGCCGGGAACAAAGAAGCAGGGAGAGGACCCACAGAAGGAAAAGATAACAGACGCAAGAGGAGAAACCTGGAAAAACGGAACAAATTACTAAAGCGTTGTAGAGGGCCTTCAGGAGAGAACAATTCTAACGTTCAGCTGCCAGCAACAGGAAATGCAAAATTCAAGTACTAAACTACTGACCACACAAAAATGAAGTGGGAAATTTCGCCCGCGGTCAGTGAGCCTGACACGTGACTCTGGTCTTGGTGGCTTTTGGAAGCACAAGGATGTGGTGGAGGCTCACAGCGGTTCTCAACCTGGGGGTCAAACGACCCTTTCACGGGGGTAGCCTAGGACCATCAGAAAATACGTTTCCCATGGTCTTAAGAACAGAGACACAGCATCTCTATCTGTCTCCAGGCGGTCCACCCACGGGCACATACGCTCACAAAGGAGTGGCCAGCGTGAAGACTTACCCATGCTACACCACGCTGAAAGAAAAAATTCCATTGATTTGCCATTAGAAATAAATATCTCTTATTTAATTATATATTGTTTTTGTGATGAATCATGTTCAATTTGCAACCACAAAACTGCATTTCACATATTTGGATGACGATTCATAACAGTAGCAAAATGACGGTGATGAAGTAGCAATGAAAATAATATGTGGTTGGGGGTCACCACCACATGAGGGACTCTACGAACGGGTCGAGGCATGAGGAAGCACTGTATCAGAGTTTGAATTGGAAAGATCTTGGTTCGTGGAAAGCTGCCTCAACTGAAAATGGAACCTTGTTGGCCTAGTCATTATGTTGGACTGTGGACCACAAAGCTCACAGTGAAAATCTTCCAGAAGCTCTCCTGGACAAAGACAAGGATTTCGCTACCCTTGGGAAGGGCTAGTTTCAGAAAGTAGCAGCGCTGTGTGACCGTTCTCTGGTGCTGTTGTCAGTCAGAATCCATGCAATGGCAGAAAATGAGCACCAACTCAACCACCATGGGCCAGCAATGCTAAATACTTTGCCTCAGACTGAGTGTCTTTGAAAAGTTTTAACCATTTCAGTACAATGGTGAGCTGTGCATTGGGTTGTTAACCACAATGTTAGCAATTCAAAACCACCAGCTATTCACTGGAGAAAGATGAGTCTTTCTGAATCTGTAAAGACTTACTATCTTTCATGTGGGCTTGGTGACTTTTCAGTTCAATGGCCATTTGTTTATCTTCAAGTGTTTAAGACCTCAGACGCTATATCTCTTGATAGCTGGGCACCATCAATTTTCTTCAGCACATTTGCTTATGTACCCATTTGTCTTCAATGATCATATCAGGCAGGTGATCCTCAAGAAATACTAGTTTAATAGAGCAAAGTGTTCTTACATAGAAGGAGTATTTGAGTGAAGGCCCATGGACCATTTACTACCTTAGTACTACACCTACAAATATATGTACATAGATTTATTTCTTTCTCTTCATAAATAGCTACATTTACATATGCACATGCCTGTATTTAGACCTCTGTAAGGATCTACATATAACCTTCTATCTGGAGGACAGGCAGTGCAGGAGTGAGCAAGGAGAGATGTCAGGCAGGGTAGGATATGACAAGATAATAATAATTTATAAATTATCAAGGGTTCATGAGGGAAGGGGGAGCAAGGAAGAAGGGGAAAAGATGAAAAGCTGATGTCAAGTGCTCAAGGAGAAAGCACATGTTTTGAAAATGATGATGGCAGGCATGTGAAAGTGCTTGGCACAATACATGTAAGTATAGATTGTGATAAGCATTGTATGAGCCCCTAATAAAATGATTTATTTAAACAAAACAATTTTCTATGTCTGAAACCCACAGGGGCTACAGTTCCACCCTGTCTTTACAGGCATGCTATGAGTAGGTATCAAATTAATGGCTAAGGATTTGGTTTTGAGACTATCCTATCTGAATTAACTCAATGGCAGCGAGTATAATTTGGTGACTACACTCCACTCCCACCCCCACCCCCCCAAAAAAAAGAGGAGCTCTGGTGGGCTATGGTTGGGTTTAGGGGTAGTAACTTCAAGTCAGTTTGAATCTACCAGCTGCTTTGTGAGAGGAAGATAAGGCTAGCTACACCCACAAAGATATATACCTTAAGAAACCCAAAGGGGTGTTTATCTTCTGCCCTAGAAGGTCCCTCTGAGCTGGAATTGAGTTGCCTTTAGGTGGTTTGGCATAGCAGACCCTTAATACAACTGGGAAGTCAGGGATCCATGGTCATGAGTAATTAAGTGGTTGAAGGAACCCAGAACAATCCTGTGTCTCTAATGTGTTCTTTTATAAGTATCCCAATCATAACCCTTTCCTGTTTCTATCACCTTAGCCTTACTGTGACAGTAATGAATTGACCTGCCTGCCACCCATCAGTTTTAAGATGATTTTCTTTGTTTCTTATGCTTTAAAAATAGGCACAAGTCTGTGAGTCCTTTGGACACCAGTATGATCTCATGTTGATAATCTTCCTCATCAAGATGATTTGTCCTTGTCTTGTCTTCATCTTTTAATGTTTAAGAAATGGTTCTTTCTAAAACCTTTTGGAATCTGTGTACTTTCTCCATCCTAGCACCCACATTGCACAGGGGAACACAAAATAAATTCCACACATCTTGCTGGAGAGAAGAGCTCCGGACTCTGTACCCAATATGTTTAAAAGATTGTAGAAAGTTAAGATATGAAATTAATATCTATACTTTTCAAATTCCTGACCATTCCTTATTCTGAATCAATAGAAGAAAATGACCCAGTGCCTCTAAGGAACAGATCCTTGGGGGCAAAATCCTGAGCCTGGAGCAATTCCAGAAAATCCCAAAGGAGCAGATCCATGATGGCTGGATAATCAGCGAATATTCCTCGGAAGCCATTTGAAGATCAACATTACTAGAACACTTTACTGTATACATACAAATCTTATCAATGAACAGCACCATATGCATACCCATGAATGTTTTTCCCCCTTTTTCTTCTTTCTTATAGGGGGATTGTATATTAGTGTTTTCCTCTCAATTAACTTCTAGGCAATTTTCCCAGCTAAATGCATAACATCTTTGGCAAGATGCCAAACAAAACCTTAAGACCCAACACTAAATTCTGCACTTCTACAGGCAGCTTAGAATTTCACGTGGTGAACTGGAAGCACGCCAACAACTCCCACTATAAACCCAGCAGTGGGAAAGCTATATATTTTTTTTATCAAGAAACTCTACTTTAGATTTCCAAGACCACTTGAAAATTGAACTATTTTCATGTGCCTTTTAGACAAAATAAAAAGAAAGCTTTAACCTGCTATTAAATTAACCCAATTAGCTATTTATTCCACGTAACCTTACACTTTGGATGATGTTAGATCAAATAAACTGGCAGCAAATGATTTTTTCCTCAGTGAATTATGGAAATTATAAGATGCATTGTCAACAGTAAGTTGTTATGTCTTTTCCCCTATTCTTTTCACTGTGACAAGAATGCTTTTTAAAAATTCTCTCTTTAATTATTTTTTTTAATTTTGGTATCTGAAATAGAATTACCCAAGAAACAGTGCTGCTGAAGGGGGATGAGGGAGAAATGGCTATGTAATTAACAAGGATAGATAGGGATGCTAACCAAATAGAAGTTTACACAACTGTCATTTCTTCAAAGCCTGCCTATCAGTCCTTCATATTTGACATCTTGGTATGCTTTTATTTGTACTTTCCATTAAACAGATGTGTCTATTTAATCATATAGTATTTTTTTCAAAATACTATCTGTGGTTGTGTTGCTTTGAATCCCAGTAAAGCTTTGTTGATGTTAAGTCTAGAACCAAACTCTAACAGTTTGAGTTCATATCCACTGGGACTTAAAAGTTGAGGAAAAAAATGCTTTCACAAGTTTGTGTAGTGTTTGATAAACTTCTTTTAGCACTAAAACACTTTTGGACAATAGTATTTTGGCAATTTAAGAGGCAGTGAACCAGAAACATATGGATTGAGTTTCTTTGGAATTCTCAGGGGGTTAAAAATTAAGGAGAATATCCTAGAACAACAAATTTTGCTGACAAAAAAAAATTGTTGAAGGTCCAAGATTGTTTGCTAAACCTGAAAGTGCTGATAACTCCATTTTTAAAAATGTTAAGCATTGCTGTTATTATTATTTTACTTGTGTTTGACAAATCTGCAGAATGTAACACATCTGCTATGGGTTCTGGGAACAGCAGTTCACATTAAAGTGGTTTGGCAATTTCAACAACAAATCATAAATCACCACCTAACAACACTGTGGATTTGTCTACAAGAATTCAAGAGCCAGAAGACGTTGGCCATGTGTGGGCACACAGTTGGACCCAGGGCATGAGTTCTTAATGTCTGTTCAGCAGGTCAATCTGTTTCAAAGATGGAGAACATTAGTGAGAATGAGTGTGGTGAGGCCCGTATGCTAGCTGGTAAGCCACATTAGAGAGCTTGATATAAAAATATGCAGAAAGCGGTTTTATGTCCCCCCAGTAAAACTTTGGCATTGAAGGGCTCTGACATCTGTTTAGGAAGTTATCAAGAAGATGAAGCAAACAAAGAAACAAACCAAACTCATTTCCATTGAGTCAGTGTTTGCCCATTCTTCACCATCGTGGCTTTCGGAAGTTGTAGACAAGATGAGAAAACCCAATCTTTCTCCTGCAGAGATACTGGCAGTTTTGAGCTGCTGATCATGAGGATCATAGCCCAGGGCTCGAGAACAAAAGACATTGATCCCCAAAGAGTTTTGAATGTCTACTTGATGACCATTAACATTGTCCAAGACTAGATACAGCAACCACTCCTGCTTGTTTGACCCAACAAGAGTTTATGGCTTTCAGCAGCTCCCTGCCACCAATGTTTCTCAAACAGCAGCTTGAACTTGACAACGGTCCTAAAAAAGCAATGATGCACTCTATGGAATAGCATGATGATCCAAGGGTGAAACTGAGTTATCTCAACCCAAGGGTGAACTGAACTACGTCAGCCAAGTTTTCCCACTGTGTTCTTCTGTGGTTCATCCATTACTTCAAATCATTCTTGGAAGAAGACAGGTTTGTTATGTATAGGAGCCCTGGTGGTGTGGTGGTTGTTCTATCCCTAGTCACTTGTTCAAAAACGCCCACCGGCACCTCTGCAAGGAGGAAGGCTCGCCTTTCTACTCCCATAAACAGTTACAGAGTCTTGGAAACCCACAGGCGGGTCTCTATGAGTCAGTATTGACAAGGGCAGTGACTTTGAGAGACAAGTGGATCCAGTGTATGAAGAAGGAACAGTAGGAGTCCAGACTTTGAAGAGAAAGCCCCAAGCGAGAAAGAGTAAATAAAAGAAAATGGAGGAGAGGAGGGAGGAAGGAAGGAAAGGAAAGGAAAGGAGAAGGAAGGAAGGGAGGAGAGCAAACTTGTATTATGAAGGGAAAATAATTACAGACACTTTAAAAACCTTTTTTTCTATATATTTTGTTTACAAAATGTATTGATTTCACTGTTTACTATCTTTCAAAGAAGTCATTTTAAATGGCAAGAAATATGATGATGGTCTAGGTGGTGGTAATGATCGTGGTAGGACAGATGAACCCTCAAAAGTTTTAACCCCATCTGTAAATAGAAATAAAAAGCCTGGTGGCTGAGTGGCTATGCATTGGACTGCTAACTAAAACGTCTGCAGTTCAAAACCACCAGCCTCTCTGTCGGAGAAAAGTGGGGCATTCTTCTACTGCAAAAATTTGCAGACGCAGTTTGGCTTTGGCCTGTGGGGTTGTTACAGATTGGAATTGGTTCAATGGCAGTGTTTGTTTTGAGCTTGGACTAGAGAAGTGACACTTTGGTGTAAAAACATAACCAAACAAAAACTTGTCCTCTAGGTATTTTAGAAGAGTCCTAAGAGTCATTTGGCATTTAAGTTAGAGCAGCATCAGCAGTTCACTAGCTAAAGTTGATAGAGAACTGCTCTCTGCAGAAAACATTATAAAATCCTCTCATAACTCTCAAAGCATATTTTTAAAATTAATTGTGAATCCACATGACTTATTTTACCAAGGAGATCATGGGGTACACAGAAGAATATAGCTAAAATAAAAGAACCTATAGGATTAATAAGATAGTCGATCAACATTCAGCTGGAAACTCTTCTTCAAGAAAACAAGCAAACCCAAACTCACTGCCACAGAGTCACTTCTAACTCACAGCCACCCTTTGTGGGTTTCTGAGACAACAACAATTTATAGGGGTAGAGAGGCCAGGCTTTCTCCCAAGTAGCAGCTGGTAGCTTCAAACTCATGACCATGTAGATCTGAAAGAAATGGAAGTAGTTAATTTGATTAGTAGAGAAACCTTTAAATATGTACTGAGTCAGGCGCAATGGCGAACTAGCTCAGTAGATAATTTTTTAATCTTCTAAGTAGCAAAAAAATGTTTGTCTCTTCTTCCAGAAGGACAGTCTGAAAGTTTGGGCATGATTCATGCTACATCTTATTTCGCCCCTAAATTTGTCGCTATTTATGTAAGAATTAACATAATTTGATTTAAAACTTCTATTACTTTGTGTGAGAGCTATTTCACATATTTCTCACCACATGCAGCAGCAGGCTCTTAGAAAGAATATTCTTGATGGGAAGGAGTAGTCTCTCCTTGCATTTATACATAACTCCAGTCTAACATGTGCAATACATAATTGCAGGGAGATGGAAGATGTTATTCGGAAAGGGATTTAAAAGATACTATTGTATTAAAGAAACACACAAACAGAATATGATTTTATGTTGGCTCACTTGGCTTGAACATACATTTTCAAAGACTCACACTGAGCTTCTTTCTGCAATAAAGCGGGGCCAGTTTTTCCACTGACAAGTTGGGGAGTACTTAGGACTGGGCTTGCCAACCTCCACCTAGCACAGCGAGCATATTGGAGTTGTGCATGGCAGGTCACTGTTGCATGCATGGCTTTGCCCAGCCTGAGAATTCTTAGAGATTGTAGATTTCCTCTATCAGGCATGAAAGCTGAGGCACAAGACAAAGAAAACTAAGACTTGAAAGCTTTTCAAGTCTGGCACTTGTGTCAGTGTCCCAGGTGGGGAGGCAAGGTCAGAAAGCCAAAATCAGAATTTCTGATGCAGGTAAATGAAGGATGACATGTAGCTCCAAAATCCAGCCACAATCAGAAATTGGAGAGTGTGCGTTACCTAAACTTGAATCAGAATTCCAAATCAGGGTCAATCGGCATCTTAAGGGGTAAGCCAGACAGTCCACACAGGTCAGTTGTGGGATAGAAGACATACAGGATCAGCAGAAGGCTTCCAGGGATTTTTTTTTATAGCTTGAGAATGAAAAAGAAGTGAGGGCTTGGGATAAAAGGCAGCCGGAAATCAGGGGTGGGGGTGGGGTCAGCAGGTTACCTTGCCCTCATCAGTCAAGGTCCACACCTGGCAGCCAGGCCCTGGATCCTGAAAGGCATCGACTGAAGGGTGGAAACCTTCGACAGAAAATGCATTAATAAATAACATAGGTGATCATGTACATGGTGCAGGGCTAGACAAAGTCTTATCCTGTTATAGGTCAGGCTGCCATGGCTTAGAACTCACTTGGCGGTCACTCACAACCAAAGCAACTCTAACAACTAGCATACGTCTAGAGATGAAAACCTAATTATCCATTGGTTGAAGGTAGGAACTAGTCATTAAAATTTTTTTTGAAGTTACTGACTCTACATAAAATGCTACTCACACCTATGGATGCAATTTCTATGTAACAGTTGCTCCTGGAAAAGGATTTTTTTGAACTGGAAGGGAAAAATATTGTAAAATATGCATTATTTAAATACTTCATTCTTCCATCTCTGTACTGATCTTTCTGCTCTTTTATTGATTCATGTCTCAGTGTCCAAACATAATTGTGTCTTTTTCAACAAAGTTCAAAGCAGAGAAGATGTTATCTCATCAGTTTTCATAATTTCCATATGATTCACCATCTGGCTCGTCCCCGCGTATGCGGCTCCATTTCCCACTGTATGGTTCCTCTGTGCACACTCCCCGTCCACACCTGTCAGCTTCATCTCAGAACATGCCGGGGACTTCCCTGAATTGGAACCTGCCCTTAATACACTCCGCATTTTCAAATCTTTCTTCCTCTTCATTTCTACAGTATTTATGGAGTTCAGAGCAGGCATTTAACCTGAGTTCAGACTTGTGGGGATGCCAACATGACTAGCCTGTTACTGCACTTCATGGAGCCTTGGGCATCGGGACTCAGCATGGCCTTCCCCGGGGAAGCCATACTGGATGTGACATACCATCAGAAATGCCATCATAATAAAAACAAGCAAACTGGTATTTCATCAGTGCCAGCAGTTTGATTAATTATTTGCTTGTTTGATCACAAAGGTGTAGGGTGCAACCCCAAACTCAAAAAGTCATTGCTGTCAGGTTGATCCTGACTTACAGAATCTTGGCTGGAAAGAGTAGAAATTCCTCCTTGGGTTTCCAAGTCTCGAAATCTTTACAGACCCAGACTGTCACATATATTTTTCCCTAGTGAGGCAGGCTGATGGACTCCAAGTCCTAACCTTTTACTTAGCATCCCAAGTGTTTTAACTGCTGCTATGCCAACCTTCCTATGGTAGACCCGCAGTCTCTTAACCACTGTTATACTGGCGTAGGTCTTTGGACATCTTAATTATTCAAGGTCATCTGACTCTTCGTTATAAGGAGAGTGATGAATGCATGGATGGATGGCACTTTCATGTTCTCTCCCTCTCTGTGGAAGCCAAATATAATTCACTGGCAGGGAGTGACTCCTAGACAGCCCCTGTGGGTTTCCAAGACTGTCACTCTTTATGGGAGTAGAAGGCCCACTCGTTCTCCAAGGTAACTTCTGGTGGTTTGTACTGCTGATCATGTGGTTTGCAACGCCCTGCTTATGCTTAGGTGTATATCAGTTGTGTTCTTCAGTACACAATGCATTGTATATCAAGATGCAAACTTCATCTGCTTTTCTATCTTTTCCTGGAATTCAAGATTTTTAAAACATAAGCAAGATTTCCATCTAAAACAGCATTTCAGATAATTCCTAACATGCTACGTTGTAAAATTTCTCAATGTTGATATTACAAGTTACATAATATGGATGAAAGGGTGTCAAAAAGTTTAATGGAAAAGTCCATTGTCTTTTCATTCCTTTTGCCCATGAACTTTATGATGCCCTGGCGTACTGTACTATTACTTCATTAAACTTTAATATGGAGAAGTAGTAAGTATTTGTCTATCTAAAATTAAAATATAAGGTTAGTAATTAATGAGCCATAAGAGGAAAAAAAGGACTGTACTGAGGTTAAATGAAGGCTTTCTGTTTAAAAAATATGTATATGAAAAGTCAAATTAAGTATTTATATGGGAGAGCATCACAGTTATTATTAATTAAAGTCAATGTATTTTGACTACACAAAATTGTTCAATTTGTATTATCAACTCATGTATTTAAAACTGTATCTAGATCTATTTCTAAAGTAAGTACATGTAATTATTTTAATATATCTGATACACTTGAAATTATATATCACTGATATAATAATTTAGTAGATCTCATGTAGAAAATCCAAGTTTGCTCCATCATGTTTTGACAATTTAAAAAATTCGTTTTCCCATCCAAAAAATCCTTCATACAGTAGGCTGATTCTGGCACAGGTATCATAATTGAGAAATGTGTAAAAATGCTCAGAGAAAGGCATATCTCATATCACCATTCTAACACATTAGATATAGCTAGAGTATCGCCGAGCTCATTATAGCAGACCCTATACTATAATTATATTACACACATTTTAAATTATCATTGTAATTTAAGTCTGTAATTTTGTTTGGGGCTTAGATTTTCCATATTTGTTCTCACATGTGAATCATTTAAATTGTTGGAGTAGAATCTGTTTAACTGTTTTGAATTATATGAATGAAGGAAGAAATACTTTCTCTTCAAAGCAAATTAAGATATTTGGGGATTTAAGTAAGACTGTTGCAGTTTATATGTTTGAAAATTCTGGAGTCAATATAAATTTTAGAGTATTTCATGATTTCTCTAAAATTTAATTTGAAATTACAAATCAATTAACTCTTTGATAGAAATCAGATGCAATTGTCAGGTCACACCATCATCATAATCTTTCTATATGAAAATGATTGAAGCTAAAAATAATGTCACAAATTGTTCAAATTTTTATATTTTTTCAGTTATCATACAATTTCAGTTTACAGATGAACACAAATCTATGTTATTTGTTTTTAACATTTAGAAACATCTTTGAGAGGCATAAATTAAAAAATACTCTAAAATGTCCTATTTATGTTTAATGTTTAATATGTAGAAATATGAAATCCAAATTTATTAAGCATTAATTACTGTGACTACAGGAACATATACTGCTGCTGGTGGGGTTTTTTCATTGGGAGTCAACAAAAATACCTCTGTATGAACTTGTCTTATGCTTTTATATTTTAAAAAAATTGGCAAAAATTCTGAACAAACGTAGAGACCATTTAGTCCTAGCTTTGAGGAAGGGAGGTTTCGATCATCTTTTTAAAAAGCATCAAAACGCTAAGCTTTAGATACATAAAAAAGACAACATATTATTCAATGTCACAATAAACCTTCCTTTGTATTTTTAATTTCAAGTGATCACAATTTTCAGTGTACTGCACACTTTCTCCCCCCACCTACAAACAAAATTTGCCTTTGGAAGTCCATAGAAAGACATTGAATTTGAACCCTGGAAAATATAAGTAGGTTTAGATGATAATAGAACTTAACATGTTAATTTTTACTCCCCTGCCATATCTAAAACAACAGCAACAACAAAGGGTCACTTGATACGTCCCGAAGAATCACAGCAGAGGCAAACGATTTCAGATTCGCTGGGGCTTCAGCGCACCCTGGACTTAACCAGACCAAATCTGGAGGAGTTGGCTAAAAATAGCTCCTTGCACACTGGCCAGGGTCTCCAGTGGGAACTGCGGGCAGCAGCAGCTGCGGTTCGCATTTAGAAGGGAGAAGGCAGGAAAACTAGTCAAATAGAATTGTTCACAAGTCTGTACAGTGGGCATTGTGCACTCATTGATGCATCTTTTTCTTTCTGTGTTTTCAAAGTAACTTTGTTAGCACGTCTACTAGACATTAGGATGCATGTGTCTTTTCAGAAATGTCCTCAGTGAGTGAGAAATTCAGAGAACATTCATTATTGTTAATGAGAAAGAATGTGTCATCGTGATGATTATAATAATAATGCTTATACAACTGGAAGTAGACTTAACAGGGACCATGAGCCAACATTATTCGTCAAAATTTTATATGTGGCAGGTCCCCATAGAAAATTTAAAATGAACTGTGAAGCCGTTAATTTGGATTTAAAAGTAGAAGTCTGAGTATAATTTAATTGTAGACAAATTAAGCAGACATTAAGCTTCTCTAATAGAATATATTGTTATATGACAAAAGTCACATTGCTTTAAAATGTGTATGTACTTGTTTTCTTTTGAAGTACAAGTGAAGTTTAAAGTTGTTTTGTTCCCTCTTGGCCCCTGCCCCCTCCTTCCTTATATTTAATTAGTCTCATGTCCTCTGGGGTCTTTGATATTTAAATATATGATACTGTGTCATTTTCTATATAAAGAACATTTTGAAATGATCACTGACTCTTAATTTCTATATGGATTATTGCTTCCATCTACCAAACTTCTACATGTAGCCTCATTTATAATTTTATCTAAAGTGTAAGTAATATGTAGTTGTTGCCTTGAAAAAATGACTTGTGTAATCATATTTATGAGCCACATCCCTGATGCCACAATAATGCGAACATGTAGACTGTTACTAAGTAATTTCAAAAGTAATTCATTCAAATTTTAATTTTGTAATTCCCTTCACACATTCCTATAGGCTACCTTTCCATGGTGGGTTGGGAATTGGTAAAACCCTTAATTTGGTGAGTGTGTCAGCACATTCACAGATAATTTTGGCATTATTCAGTATGTAGGTGTAAAGTATGCTATTTTTGATGTGGAGCTTGTCGATAAAAAAATTTTCCACGTGTAATGGCTTCACAGTAACAAGCTATCAATTGCAGTCAATAAAGGAGAATCATCACCTAGTTGGCTTTCTGTGAGTGACATTTGTGGAATAAAATAATAAACTTTGCATTCCAAACCAAGTGATCTAATTTTCTTTACTTTTGGAAAAGTAGAATGTTTAGCAGTAAACCTCTCTGAGAGTAGCACCTGTGATGATTTTCTTTGCTCACTGATATGATGTTGGTGGATGTGCCACAGGTGACTGTTAGACACCTGAATCATCGCTTCTGAAATTAGAAATGGAATATTTCATTGTCTGGAATTTCAATCGTGGCGGTTTTTGCTGGCTGGCATTGACTCCGACCCATGGCCATGCCATTTGTACTGATTAGAATCACTTTGTGGGGTTTTCAAGGTTATTACATTAGATCGCCACATCTGTTTTGCAAAGTGCTTCTCGGTGAGTTGGAATTGTTATTTTTTTAAACTCGTAAACTAGAGGTGAGCGAATTATCACCCTTCCCCCAAGACCAAACCAAAATAAAGAAACCCTCTGCAGTGGAGTGGATGACTAACTCATAGCAACAGAACAGGCAGAACAGAAATACTGCCTTCCATGGTTTTCCAAACTTGCAAATTTTGACAGGAATCAATGCATTATCTTTTCCCTAAAGAGTTGTTAGTGGGTTTGAACTGCAGACCTTGTCTTTAGCAATCAAACAAGTAACTCATTGCTCCACAGGTTTGCCTGGTTTGCCACACAAAGTTAGTCACAATTTCAGTCAAAACAGCTACCAGTCTAAAGCCTCTTTAACTACATTAAAAACTTGATTCCTTCATTTTCTCTGTTATTTGGAGGAAGTTACATTCTTTGACCACCTATAAAATGGGAATAATATCTTCATTGATCGTGTCGGAAAGGTGAATCTTCAAATGCCAATTTAATAGAAGAAAGTGTTCTTGTACTGAGGAAGTACTTGAGTGGAGGTCCAATGCCCATCTGTTGTGCTACTACTAACCCTATAAGTATGCACGTTAATCTCTTTCCCCATGATCACTTATAAATATATGCCTCTATGTACATACCTGTATTTGAACCTCTATAAATGCCCATTATCCCCCAGTTCCTTCCTCAACTGGGGTCTTAAAGGCTTGAAAGTAAACAAGCAGCCATCTAGCTCCGAAGCAACAAAGCCCACATGAAAGAAGCACACTAGCTTGTGGAATCACGAGGTGTCAAAGGGATTAGATATCAGGCTTCAAGGACTAAAAAGAATAATATTGCGTGCTTACTTTCCTGATATGATCACTGAGGACAAATGTGTGCATAAGCTAATGTGGTGAAGAAAGCTGATGGTGCCCGGCTACCAAAAGATATAGCATTTGGGGTCTTAAAGGCTTGAGTAAACAAGTTGCCACTCAGCTCAGAAGCAATAAAACCCACACGGAAGAAGCACACCAGCCTGTGTGATCATGAGGTGTTGAAGGGATCTGGTGTCAGTCATCAAAGAGCTAAAATTATATAATTATTATAATTTAATAGGGGAGTACAGATTGGGGACCCAAAGTCCATCAATAAGTGAGGTGAGATCCTCTTGCAGAGGGGTTACAAGGAGGAGATGAGCCAGTTAAGATACAGGGTAGTAGTAATGAAACATGCAACCTTCCTCTAGTTCCCAAATTCTGCCTCCCACCCACTATCATGATCCCAATTCTACCACACAAATCCAGCTAGACCAGGAGATGTGCAGCGAAGTTGGAGACATGGGAAATTTAGGATATATGATCCATCAAGACTAGTAATAGGAGTGGTAATACTAGGAGGGTGGAGGGATGGAGGAATAGGAAGGTAGAACCAACTTCAGGGAGCTACAGGTAGCCTCCTTTCTGGGACACGGACAACAGGGAAGCAAGTGTTGGGACACATTGTACAGTGTACAGTATGAAAATAATAACAATTTGTAAATTACTAAGGGCTCAAGGGGGAGGGGTGAGGAAGGGAAATATAGGGAGCTGATACTGGGGGCCTGGAGGGAAGGAGGATGTTTTGAGAGTGATGATGGCAATAAGTGTGTAAATGTGGCCTGCATACATTTTGCTGTTTATATGGATTATGATGGGACCTGTATGAGCCCCCAATAAAATGATTCATTTAAAAAAAGGGAATAATAATACTTGGGGCATAGAATTGTTATAAGGGCTAAATAAGATGCTAACTCTTAAACCATTGGCTTCTACATATTAGGTCTTGAATGTTAGCTGTTACTATTCTACAATCTGTGAGTTAGGTAAACAGTTAGCATACTTCCCTGCCAACAGAAAGGTGAGAGGTTCCAGGCCAGTCAGAGACAAATCAAAACAAAGACTCAGGGACCTTCTGACAGATTGGAAACACCCTGCAGTCCCATGCTGTCCTAAGAGCTCTTGCTAAGATGGGATTGACTGGACAGCAGCTGGTGCTGTATTATATCAGTTTGCATTTTGCATTTCTTGACAGTTGGCCCAGCCTAGCTATGATTTTCTTAGACTTGTAACCCCCAAATAAAGAAAATGTAATTTTAACTAAGCCAAGAATAGGCTTGCAGCCATCTTTTGCTTGCAGCATATGTAAATGTAAAAATGTAAAACACTTCTCCAATTCAGAGGTATGAGTGGTAAGCCATCCAGTTTCTCCTTATGAAGAAACAATAAACTGTGAAACAACAATAATAATGTAAAATCGATCCAGGGTTCTTGAGGGTGGTAGGGTGCGAGAGGAAGGGGAAAATAGAGGAGCTGATACCAAGGACCCAAGTAGAAAGAAAATGGTTCAAAAATGTTGATGGCAACATATGTGTCCAACTGTGCTTAATACAATTGAATGATGGATTGTCCTAAATTGTGTAAGAGCCCCCTCAAAAATGATTAATAAAAAAGATACAATAAACAACAGTGATTAAAGATACTGGATAGTCACACAATATGTTTAAACTAAACGGATTTTGTAGACTGCTTTAAATAAAACACATTACTTTGTGTGAATTTGACTAACTTGTGAGATTTGTATATTAAAACAAAAACTATGTAATATTGAAAAATTATTTCTTTTCTAAAACACACTGCTTTTATGTAATGATTGTAATTATATTAAAGTTAAAAAGAAATATGGGGGCAAATTAAAAGAATTGCGACTAGGCTCTAGTTCATGCATGCATCACTTTATTCAAAAGAAAAATGTGTTTAATCAGGTCTTTCTGATTGGTGGATGGCTGCAAACAAATTCCCTCAGGGCATTTTCTGAGTTGGTTTCATTTAAGACAGAGAGATAATTTTTGGTTACTGTTAGGGGTGTATAGCTTGGAATTCTGCAATAGAATTATCGATAGAATTTTTTCCAAAGAACATAGTACAAACAACCAGAGTTATTAGGAGGACATTTTCAGAAAAGAGAAATCTACATCGGTGATAAAAATGCCAGGAAAGTTGCACTTAGGACTCCCTCTCCCTCCCCCCATCTTCTATTAAGAGAATGCACCTGCTTGCTTTTTGAGGGTAGCAAGGACTCTCCTACTAGAATTTCATTGCAGCACGTTGTCCTATTCATCCAACAACTCTGCCCTGGCACCCTCAGACTTCTTCCTGTTCCTTGAATCCACTAACTTTGAAAAGGTACATGTTTTAGGGCCCTTTATGAAGCCAAAGCTGCTTTTTGATGAGGTAACTATTGAAGAACATAGAATGCTTCGAGGAAGGAGTAGAAAGATGGATATACATCCTTCATGTCGACACATCTAGGTGGAAGATATGTGAAATAATAAGTAGTTTCACTTTTTGAGAGTTTTGTTTATTGCAGATTTCTATGGTTTTATAGCATTACCTTTTGACTTACATTCTATAGTATTCAAAAATAAATCTGTGCTTGTACTACTAGAATCCTAAATGCACAGATGATCAACCATAAGGGAGAAATTGGTATATAATTGATATTTCTTTCTTTTACCAATTAATAAAGAAAACTAAACCTATGGCATATCTCCCCTAATCAAAATTAAGATTTCATTATTATATTTTGAACTTCAAACAGAGGTGCCTTCCCTAAATTACAGAGTAGAATTTGAAATGGAATAGACATGGACTGAGAACCTAGAAGTCAACAGAACCATATAAATTATTCTCTTTCTTATATGGTCTTATTTTTTATATTATGATTTAAATTATTTCAAAGTAGAGTATCTATAAAATATGTTGCCAAAAAATGACTGCCATATGGAAAGGTGCTCTGTAACTTACACATGACTATTTAGAAGCATTAAAGTCAGAATAGGTTCTTGCTGTGTTGAAAATGGAACAGGCTAAAGCCTGTAAGGTATCATCTTAGTTTGGTCTATGATAAAGAGTTTTGAGACTATGGGATCTATAGATTCCAAGTTTATTTTCAACCTTACAAAATTTGTATTGCTTTAAAATAAATATTAAAAAGCAATGCCAAGGGCATGAAATGTCAGTTATCCATATCAACAGATATTTGCTGAGTGCTGAAAATCTCATATGCATAGTTTTATGGGACTTGCAAAGATATACTTCTGTGGCAGTTACATAATCTCCTGTCAACTTGTGGAAGCGGTGGAGTCTAGCCTGTCAATCAGGTTGCAGCTTGGTGACCTCATTTAGAAGTTAGAAGGAGAGAAATAGTTCATTGGTGGTCAGACACACTTTCTTTGCTGTAATTTCCTGTTGACAGCACACATAGAGCTACGCTGATGGTGCCAGAGTCCTGGAGGAGCCACATGGAGATCCACACCAGTGCTGAGATGCTTCCACTATCATAGGATCCACAAGACTTTCCACCCACTGGCCTGTGATCTTCCTGAATTCAGCATTATTGCATGTGCTGTATGAATCTGAAAAAAAATTCTAGACTGGTACTGGACATATGGGCTAATGTCAGACTTATGGGATTGATCTGGGATGAAATATTTTCTCAATATATAATGACTCTTTGATATAAATTTTATTACATACATATGAGTGTCCCAGATTTGTTTATCTAGTCAACCCAGACTAAAACAAGCTCTTTTCCTTTACAGTTGATATTCTTAATCAATTAAAACTTGACCAATGGAAGCTTAGGCATCAAATCAAGGAATTGCTGAAGTTGTAGTCAACCATTGGTGTCTGAGAACACATACATTATGAGGTGTGGAATACAGGTATTATAAGTTGTTCATAGGCATCAAGTTCATTTCAACTAAAGGAAACCTCAAGTGTTCACAGCAAACTTGTAATTCATAACATTTCAAATCAGTGATTCTGGAGTAGATCTCCAGGACTCACTATTGAGTTCCTCCCAGGTGAGTTTGAGGTCAACCTTTCCATTAGCAGTTCAGTACTGAATATTTTGTGCCATCAGCATAGCATAAAGGAATATCAGTATGTCTGTTAGATACTCTTATCTTCAACACTTGAACAATCTTAATCTCAGTGTTGAAATAAAAAATGATAGCTGATTAAAACACAAGCACTATCCTGATACTTTTTTCTGCTTTTCCACTATACTAAAATGTTCCAGAATTGCAGATTCTTAGGTAGTGTGATAGCTTGGTGTACACCATGCAAGATTAAGGATAACCCAAGAGTCATTCCTGTGCTTCACTACTCTCTTGAGATGACTAACATAACACTAGTTTTCTCAATAATACAAGTTTGTATGTTAGATTGACCCACATTGCTGTTGTTATGTGCAGTCAAGTTTGTTTCACCTCCTACTGTGCATTAAACAATGCTTAATAAGCCACAGTGTTTTTCTAATGTTCTTTGACCTTTAATAGAATCATGTGCTAGAGAGAAAAAAACACTTGCAACAATATATTGAATGTCTCCTCTGGTTAGCTACTTGGAATGAAGTGAGGGAAGACTGGTTGTGGTGAAATTATTTATTTATTTATCTTAAAAAGAAGACATTGAATATTTATTAAGAACCTACTATGTGCCAGAGGAGCTCTGGTGGTAATCATTTTTGGGTTTTATCGGTATTTAATCCACATATCACGCGTTTCAATGGTTCAATCATATCAAGCAGAGTTGCACAATCATTACCATAATCAATTTTAGAACAGCTCCTCCAAAATTATTTAATTATTAAGGAAAGAAATGGAGGGCACCCGAGAGTTTTTTAATTCGAGGAACACTTTTAGGCTTTGCATAGTTCCATGATATCAGATGATATTGTCGATGAAAAAAATTCTAGCAATTCATACAAATTTACATTCAGTCCTTCCTATCATAGAATGCCAGTCTTCTGCTGTACCCATTGAGTGCCTGCTGCGTTTTGCTTTCTTTCATTTTGCACTCATTCGAATAATAGAAAGCTATGAAACTAATGCCGCATGAGTTCTTGTGTAAACTTTGAAGCTTCTGTTTGCAAACTTGTATTCAGCATGTTATGGAGAAGACTAGCAGAACCTACTGAACAATCAACAGAAATGTAGAAAACTGAAGCATCTCAGACAGTCGCCATGAACAGTCACACATATGAATGGCATCATCTTAAGTCTTTAAGCCAAGCTGAGTCTCCAGCTGTCAAGAGTAAAAACTTGAAAAAGGGGTACCACAAGTTGTCTGCCCACAAAATCACATGTGTTTTCAAATTACATTGAGTTCTGGATTTGTCTTATTTTTTTAGAGACAGAAATCCTCTAAAAGTTTAGGTACATATTATTTGATATTCCCTCTTAAAGAAAACAAAAAATTTTGCTTTCGTGGATGAAGAAACAAAGTCTTGTTTTCCTTTTAAAGTAATTATGGGGTAGCATGAAACAATATACACAAATAGTTTATTTTTATGCTCCTCTTTTAACATGATGTATGTCTAAATCTAGATTTGTACACAAAGAATCTCAAAGATAAATGCACACACAAATAATCACCTCCTAGATCAGCAATTAAAAGGCAGTACATTAAATTAAAATATTAAAGTCACAGAATTTTCATGTATATAAAAGAGTAAAGTCTGTTATATAATATATGCACAAGAATATTATAGGGAATAATCAAATGAGTTTTTTGATTGTGTGAATAATATTGACCACTTCTAACAAAAAAGACATTGATTTGGGAATTTGGGACATAACCACAACATCTGTAATAAAGTATTACTTTCCATTTTAACAGAGACGGCACCAGAAACTATTCCTTTTAGCATAAACCACAATTCTTGCTGAGGTCAAAAGATTTTATGTAGTATATTAAAAAGCCAAAATAAAAGCCAAATGATTTGAGGGAACTGGGAGCTTATTTGTAATTGCAAAGTTAAAATTATTCTATTTAGTTTATATCTAAATCAATTTTCATTTGTTTAAAATTTATTGTTTTCCTTTAAGGACACTTCAGGATCAACAATAAAAAAAAACCCCTCTTAACATATCGATGACATCATTTGTTGTCTTGTGCAGTGCAACGGATTACATGAGAGCTCAAGACTGTCTGTTTCCTAGAAGACTATTGTCTCCAAGAAAGCGATAATATGTCACACGACAAATAAATAAATGTTGAGTATGTAAAAAATAGAATGTGAAAATTAATTAAGTCTGAGAGAACTTGTCTTTGTTACCTAAAATTGTTGTAAAAAAATATCATGAGAGAGTGACTTTAAGAGCAGACATCTATTTTCTCGTGGGCCTGGAGGCTAAAAGTCCAAATCAGTATCTCAGTAATGTCAATTCCTACCTTGTTGGCAGCTCTGCACATTTCTTCATTTCTTGGTATGAATTGGCTTATAGATGATATTGTAGATGGTTTCATAGTACTTGTGTCTATATCTGTGAGTATTATAATCTTTTATAACTTTCACGGTACTTGGTTTGGAAATAACCCTATATTGGTAGTCCCTTGTCAATGATATCTTCCAGCAGGATCTCATTCACAGGTGCAATGGCCATGAATTTTGGTGGTGACAATTTTAATCCGTAACAGCATATTCTTTCTCCATATCTTGTGCATTTTGCTTTTCCATCATATGGACGGTTATGCTCCTATATCTTTATGAAGAAGGATGTAGACATTTGCTAACTTTGACCAGTGATATGTGATAGAGCTGTAACTTGTCATGCATGGATGGATACATGTGAGAGGGGGGCATACTTTCTCTTCTGCTTGCTACTGTCTTAGAGAATTCTTGTGCTGAGATAGTCACACCAGAAGATAGTCTTCATCTTTCTAGTTCCCCAATTCACTTCATGGAGCAGAACACATCCATTTTTCCTCCAAAGCAAATTCATCCTTGACTTATAGCAGGATTGCAAAATGAATCCTTGCTATATTTAAGCTACGGGTACTTTTAAGGTTATTTGTTACTCCCCATATACAGATGTTCCTGACTATAATACCCATTTATTTATTAAATAACTAATTATACCTGTATTACTCTGATTCTGGACTTTAACTAGCAAGAAATCAAAATCACTGTATCTAAATTTTATATTCTAAAACCAAATGGAAGTCCTTGCATATTGCGATGGCTACATGAAATATAGATACAATCCCTTAAAATGATTTGATAAACTATATCTCAACAGTATACCTTCTACTCTTTCATAGTTATTAGTGCATGCTCACATTTATATAACAAATGTTCTGTATCATAGTTTCACAATGATTCAGGGCATCCTTTTGACTTATTTAAATTGCTTGTCATTGAGAGCGAGATGAATCTGTTAAAATAAATTCTGGAAAGGTATGCAAGATGAAGTATTATGTGGGAAAAACCTGCTGTGCACAAATGTAAAAGAAATAATATTAATAGTCTACAAAGATAAGAATATCCAGAAACATTCCAAATCCATACGTAACATTCTATATGTCAATTTAATCCATGCTATGAAGCTTGTAGTTTAGAAGAATTAAATATTTTTAAGAACTAGAAAATTTAAAGGGAATATTTCATATTAATTCCCTCTCATGTAAACTCAATACTAGGTTTAAAAGTAACAAATAACAGGGTTGTTTAAATGGTGTTCATAGCATAATGTATGTACTAGAGGTCTACTCTTCACAGAAATTCTCAAAACTCATGATTCTTAATTTTTGCTCTTTTTTTTTCTATCTTTTTCAATATTTGAAATCAGTTAGATGTTATATGATGACTAGAAAATGAATACAATTTTAATATTGGAAAACACAGCAAATTTACATGGAAGTCTCAGTCTGCATGGGTTTCTGCAGCAGGATTAGAACAACTCTTTAACTTGCTTTAACCCATACATCATTCATCATTTATCATATATTATATGGTGAAACAAAATATTTTCAACATTGTCTTTGAAGTCTCCATATGCAATAAGGAAACTATAATACAACGGGTTTATTCATTTATGTATACAGGTTTGAGTCATTATCATTAGAAAGGAACTGAATAAAAATGCTCATTAAAATTTATAGCATATAATTTTTAGATCAATAAATTATTACCTTTTAAAATAAGAATAAACCATAATTTATGGACACAAGTTTTATTTTAAAGTAGGAATAAAGACGTACTTATGTTTTGATCTGTAAAATGAGTGTAGTAAATTCACTTTAATGTATGTTGTATATTAAATAGCAAAATATGTGAAAGTGTTTTATGAGGGAAATCAACTTTAAAACACAAGATATGAGTACAATTTTCCATTTTCTTTGTATCTATATCTTTCAAATGATTCAGTATAGGTTCCTCTCTGAACTTTCAATGTACAGAATCTACTTCTTCATGTTTTCTGTAGATATATTCATTGTGAGTACTTGTCAAAGTCATAAGTAATAGGCAATCTGAATCCTGGCTGAATAAAATTTTTCAAAATAATGTTGTTTTATTCAAAGATCATACTACTGTATTCCCAATAATGAACTTGAAAATTTCCAATGACATAGAAGTCTGCTCAAAGAATGTACGCAGTAGTTATCTTATCCAAGCAGTTAATTGAATACTTGCACAAAAGTAGTACTTGAATTTTAATTTAGCTATAATGTGTTTCCAAAATTAAAATGCTTTGGTGTTTGTAGTTACATTTGTGTGAACATCTGCATACAGGCAGACAATCCTATGAGCAGGTATATTTGCTTCTGAGAATTTTTAAAAAAGATAAGAGTTACTTTTCTTCAAGCTAATAAGAATGTTCATAAAATTCTGGACTTTTGTATTATTTAATTTGACTCAGTACACCTTCATACAAAAATTCTGTTTCAGTTTTCATATTGGACTATATCACGAAGGATTTATAATGATGGGAGTTTGTCTGTGTATGATAGTCCAAATATGAATCCTTAAAGTATGTTAGCAAATGTGGACCATACTCTTAATTGACAGCATCCGACGTAAGACATTAAATCTCTCCCAAATATCTTACAGACCGTTCAATCTGCATATTTTTCTATTGTTTGTTTGTTTGTTTGCCTCCTAATGTGGTTGCTTCCATGGATTTCATTCTGTGTTTTCTATTTCCTTAAATCTTACCTCCCCCTGCTGGTTGTGCAACATGGAAACCATCTAAGCTGAGTTGAAAACTAGTTTACCAAGGTTGGAGACCTTTCAGAAGAGCAGTTAGTAAAAGTAAATATGACTATGTGTGCACATGTTTACAAGTCCGTGAGTGCATGTATATGGATATATATAAAATACACCAGACTTTTTGATAAATTAAACTGAATCTTAGACTACAAAGTTTATTCTTTGATAATTAATATGTAAAATTATATTTAGAAGGGTAATAAACTTTTAACATATAAGACACTGGATATAGCCCACATTCATGTGTACCCAAAAGAGTGAAATATACATTAGTGAACTCAGAGATTAGGATATTTCATTGCACAGATAATTTGTGAAATAGTTCTCAAGGAACTCTAAAAAGTCTTACATTCCCAGTTCTATGTGTTGAACAGATATTTGTAGAACAAAGGCATTGATCTTTTTAATAATAAATTAAATTGTAACAGAGCGCACATATTACTCTATTAAATCATAATTACATACATAGGAATCTTCAACCATTACCCATCTTTTTGAGCTATAGACTTGTCCTTCAATTAGGACAATCTGATCCATAATGCTAAAAATGTTTGCTAAATCAAACATATACAGAACCACAGGATGCATAATTTTCAGAACTGTGTCTACATGGTCTGCAATTTACATTAAATTGCTATGTTTTGGTTAAATGGCACCTTAGCTTCCAAGCAACTCTTTCAATAGTTGTTTCTTTAATTATTATTTAATTTTGTGGTTATGACTGGTTTTCAGCTAAAGAGGGTACTACTGACAAATTCAATTAAATGAAAATAGAGGACTTAATGGTCCATGCTAATGCTTCATTTCATACATAATATTTTATCATTTTCTGTGCAAATTTGTAATGAGTGCTTGGTTTGTATTAATAAATGCTTACATTTAGGCCACATAAAATACGGTAATTAAAATACTTTACTAATAAAATTTACTTATAAGGGTTTGAAAAATAATTAACCCATTGGTTCCAATACCTTTTGCTAAACTAACTTTTAAGAACACCATTCTTTGGCATTAAAATAATATCATTTTAATGCTACTTTTAATAAGGTACCCTGGGCACTGTTTTATTATACTTCAGTAGAGTGTGTTATACATCTGCCGCTTTTTGGACCATAGATCTTGTGGAACCATTGCAAACAAATATTTAAACAAAGCTAAATAAAATGAACAAAGAACACATGTTATAGATCTCCTTCCCAAACACTTAAAGTGAGAAATATAACTGTTTATTTTATTAAAATGAGCAAAAGTTGCTTGCCTTTTGCTCTTTAAAGTAAATGTTGTTCTATGGTATGTTTTGCCTAGAACCTATAACAGAACTCATCTGTCATCAATTTACATTCCTTTTTATATGAAAAGAAGACACTGCCTCCCCAGATAAATAACACTTATTTACAAATGTGTTGCAGAATGTGTTGCTCATAATTGAGATGATCAGAGTTAAAAATTAAATTTCTGCATACAGAATATGTAAGCAACATTTAAAATATTATTTTACTTTCATTTTCTAAAGTTAAATTAATAAAATGGATAGGATTAGTCAGTTTTAGAATCTACATAAAAAATATTTTGCGATTTTACATTTGAACATGTTGCCGGTACCTTGTCGGGTCCACACTTCTAAATTTCATGGCAGTGGCAATCTCCTCTGGATGTCCACAGGAGAAATTAGACATCGTTCCTAATGAAACTGTGTTATTCAAAGGCGTTTTCCTACCAATGTTGAATAAATGGCCTACAAAGAAAGAAGGTAAGCCTCAAAATTTCAACAAAAACTGAAATGGAAAAATCAGAGAAAGGAAAAGGATGCCTTCTAAAAGTAAAAGTAGCACCCTAGAGGAGTTTTCTTTTAAGACACTCCTTCTGAAAATTAAACCACACACCGAACCCTTCAGCATTAGATATTGGATTTTAAGAAAGAATGAAACATTTCCACTCATTAGAAAAAGTTTATTTTTAAATGCAGGTTGTAAATGACAGTCATACTTTTTATTTCATGATCCGGGAGTCCAACAACAGAGCCTCATTAGACACCGCCCACCGGAATCCACAGTTTTTCCTTCGAGAGGAGACCCACCTGTATAAAAGAGGGATTCTTTCTCCTTCAAAGATGAGTAAACAAACACAACATCAAGTACTGAAAACTAGGAGGACTAAATATTTAACTCTGATGTACCTGTGCCCCTGAAGAATGCAATGATTATCGTCAGTCTCCTAGGCCACAGAGAAAAATCAAACCAAGTGTTGTGGAATATGTTTAGTAACTTTAGCAGTGTTGATAAAAGAACACTTAGCGAATACTATGACATACAGCAACTCTTTACAAATAGCATCTAACACAGATGGGAATTAAATACTCATCCATAAAATATGTGCACAAAAGGCATATTTGGTTACTGAGATTGATTCATATAGCAGTTAGTCCCACCCACAGAGAAATGAGAAGAGATGGGGCACCATCATGGTGCATGCACCTGGTTTTGAGGGTTTCTTTAGGAGAAGCACTGGGGACTATCCCAATCAATCGCTATGATCTACCAAGAATTTTCTTCCCAAGATGATCTTACTGACTAAACAAGCAGCTATACTAGATGGCGGCAAAATGTTTTCCCCAAATAGAACAATTAAGTTAAATACTACTTTCGACTGTTTAAGGAATATGTGAACTCCTTCCACTGAAACCTCAGGAAATTCTACCTTTAGTTAACTTTGTTTTGTTATATTCAAAACTGAATAATATTTCAGGGTGTTATTCTGTCTTCTTTTTACCCAGCGAAAATAACTTTAATTTGGGAAATATTCTTTGCATCCCTAAAGTAAGTCTTCTTACAGTGAATGGTTCTGTCAGAGTATTAATGGCTGAATCATTTCACTTGCTGAAAGCTACTGTTGGTGCAACAGGATCTGATTCTGCCTCGTGCATGGCAAAATATGCCAGAGAAATCAGGAAGCTGCTGTTTAACTGCTCAGGTCTGCCTGCTCTTCTCATTTTATGCATGCGTGTCACAGTATCTTCAGCAACTGTTGCTCCCAAAATGAGAGATGTGAAACTTTTCTGTCTGCTTGCCTTTGGAGGAGTGGATAAACATGCCAACTTGAGTCCAGAACATATCCTTATAATCGCAAAGAAAAGTGAAACTGCATGCTCTTCTTGGAACCTGGGGAATTACACAGCATTGAAATACTGGACACAAAAGAAGGCACATTTTGCTCCTTCTTTTCTCTCTTCTTGTATTTCCGGTGTTAGGGACCAACAACCCAGTTATGAATTATGCGCACATGTCTTAAAGGCATCTGTGTATGAACTTTGGAAAGAGTTAATGAATGATATGGTCTGACACACTTGTGAAGACTACAACCAGACATTAACTAAGTGCACATAGGGTTAAGTAATCTCAAAACATGCTCTCTGGACAACCTTTATCAGGAGTAACAAATGATGCTTAAGGTACAGAATTCACTCACACACAAATGCAGCTTTGCTCGCTCTTTTTGGGCAGCCATGCTCTCATGTCTTCCTCCTCTCAGTGACATGAGTAGGTCTGATCTCTCATATTTTTGTTTCATCCTCTCCCTACTTAATTATTTTAAACTTATTTTCTCCTTTGAAGGATAGTCACTGTGGTTCCTTGCCTTTTTGAGTGTTGTCTCTTTTACTGAACAGCATTATGATAAGTGAATCAGTGATTGCTCTAAATATCTTGAGGACTAACTTCTCTTTTGTCTTTTAAGGAGACAGTTCTCCAGCTAGTGTTCCTCTGGATCTCATTTATGTTTAGCGACAAGGGTATTTGTCCGGTTTGTATAGTTCATGTTTTTTTAAAGAAAGTGTCATCTAGAACACACTTAACTGAAGAAGCACTTCCAACCATACCCCCACCCCCACCCCTTGTGGTAGTACTCACTCTTGGTAGAACGTTGTGGATGCAAGGAGTTTGGTCCTAACCACTGGATGATCCATTTACTCCCATGCTGGAAAATATCAAATCAGCCTTTCTGTTGGAACACAAATTGCTAAGTATAGCAATTTAGTTTGAAGCAAAATATATCATTAAAGAAAACATTTCATTTTTAGAATAACTTGATCAGACATTTCATTGGCTGAACAGTTAAATAGGAGCAAACGTAAACCTAAAAATTCATCTTTTGCAAGAGGTAGTGATGCAACACTATAGATATGACATCCCATGACTCTATCAAAATTGTTTTGTTTGGGGGGGGAGTGGATAAGGAGGAAAATCTAAGAAGATAAAACAGAAAGGAGGCAGATATTTCTGGGAAATTATGGTGCAGATAACAGATATGTGAGGTTTTTTTTTCATTTAATATGATTAGATTATGCTACATTGATTTAATTAATTCATATTAGATGGGGTTTCAAAAAGTTCAGGAGAAAATGAAATTAAAGGACATTGGGCTTTTCCACAAATTTTTTGAAGTTCCATCTTATTAAACATTAAATTGGATACACTTCAATGGATTAGTCCAGTGACATGATATAGAGAAGGTAATGTAAATTGTAGCTTGGGGGCAAGATAGTCAAGTAGAAGCAGAGACTGAAATGCATGTAAAAGGCAAATTGAAGTAAATAAAAGGAAATACATATTTATTCCTAAATATTTTTAAAACATTCCATGCAAACAAGCACTGTACCCTAAATAGAGCAGGTACTCAGATTTTGCTGAAACTCTGAAGAAAAGAGTGAATGAATGCTTGAATCAAAAGTGTTATAACCAAGACTTAGTTGAAAGTTGGCTGAGATGCACGTATTTCAAGTATGACATGGTTCTGGACCAGACTAATCAGTTAAACATTTTAACTGTTTTTAGATAAGCTCCTAAACGCTAACAAAGTTTTAAAGCTTAGCAAAGCATCTTTATAGTTTTTTCTCACCACAAATGCATATTCTAGGAAGTACGGAGAACTTATTTCAGAAATTTTTGAGTAAAACACAGCTTGCAGTGGTCATTGTATGGTCACTTGTTTATCTTATGTGCTGGCTTTTGGGTAGATATTTCATGTTTGGAACAAATCCAGTGCATCATACCAGGGCAGTTGGAACATGTCTGGTCAATAATGTCCATGCGCTAAAAATCCTCCAGAGAGTTCTTGTGGGAGAGGATTAAAACCTGTCATTATGCCAAATAACAAATCTTTGTTGGTTCTCTGCAGTGTGCAGCGATGTTAGAGCTCATGTTACAGGTTAATTGCTTTCAGTGGTGGAGAAGCCTGAGTAAGGTTTTCCTTGGCTTAGCAGAGTATTAATAAGGAAACCCAACACAACGTGACCACCAAGACCAGGGACAGAACTCTGGCAGGCTAGCACAGGAAATGGCCAATGGTAACGCTTCAACAGCAAGACCATCTGATATGTAGAGTGAAGAAGTATGTTACCCTGACTTGGGCTATTAACTTCAAGCAACAAAGACTATTTCCCAAAGACTGTTAAATTCAAACAAAGAGTGCATACAAGGTTGAAGATCACATACAGAAAGGAATCGAAAATCATCAGCTCGAAAGCTGGCTAACTTAGGCTTTGTCCACTGGTTAAATTTCAACCTGGAAGTGGTCCTGATTATTTTTTTTTACTAGATATTTGCTTAAATAATAAGATGGCACAGTTCTGTGACTTGGGTAACAGCTTTAGCTATAGCATTTTATAGAATTCAGCTATCGCCTTTTATAGCGTGGTGATAAACTCTGAAAACTAGCATTCTTGGTATAAAAGAAATATTGTATATCTTTAACTATACCAGACTGAACAGTACTAATTACCCATCCTGTACTTTACAAGTATAAAGATGGAGGCTGTGCACACTTACAGCATCTATGCTTGCAGAGGTAGCTTGCCTGTCAGCATTTTTACTTTGTATGAAACGCCTGAGAAGATTTTAGAAATGGCAAAGCTGCCTCTTTAGCATCAATCTACATTACAATTTTAGCAAACCAGCGTTACTCAGAACACTATGCAGTATATCCCAGTGTATGCAGCCAAAGTCCAATTTGAATCTGTGCGATGAATTAAAATACCATATACTAAAGAGCTGTTCAAAAATAGTAAACTACTGGAGCTACCAGCTGCAATTTCCTATTTTTCCTAAAATCTCGTCTTCAGTTAAGTTGCATCAGCATATGATTTACACAAGCTATACCTTTAAAAGCTCCATGAAACTGAACTGACTGGATGGAACAGTATACAGCCCTGGTACCAAAAAGGCCAATAAACTACAATTCTTAGTCTCCTTACACACTAAAAGCAGCACCAAGCGCAAGAGATATATATGCCTGCCTAACTCTCTCTCTCTCTCTCTCTCTCTCTCTCTCTCTCTCTCTCTCTCTCTCTCTTTCTCTCTCTTTCTCTCTCTCTCTCTCTCCCCACCCACTCTTCTTCCACCTATCTGATTTTATACAGGGTTCTTCAAAAAGTTCACAGAGAAAATTCAGTATCTTTGAATCACCATGTTTCCATAAATGTTTTGAACTCCACCTCATTTATGTGTAAACTCCTCTATATACAAAGGACCACAGGGATAGGTATAAGATCATATATATCCATGCATGTATTCAATATAACCATTTGCCTTTCCATCCCTCTGCAAGCATGGCATCCTGCACTTGGGTCTCACTGATTCTGTACCAAGAGACACACACACACACACACACACACGATACCAATTGTCAGAACCCGGGCTCTGCTGCTGACCCCCTTGCCAGCAGTGCTCTTTGCTGTGAATCCTGGCTCTGCACGCAGCTGGTTGGGGTTTCTGCATGGTTTGTGCCTGACAATGTTGTACAATCAGTTTCCAAATGCGGTGTCACTCAGCATGCTGGCACATGTGCAGCCTTCGAGGGGGAAAGAAAAAGCTACCAGCCGGTGGTCAGGGACTAGTGGCTGGGCCCTGCTTGTGTCTGGGTGAAGTGGGGTGGAAGGAGGCCATTTGGAGTAATGGCACTTGGTTTTCCCAGGGTCTGACAACAAGCAGCTCCCTGGAAAAGTTTTGCTGCCATAGCCACCAGCTCCTCCTGCTCTCTCTGTCCTTCCCTGCCTTACGCCATCCCCCTATGCCCTGGCTCTGGTAAAGGAAAGAGACCAAAGTGCCACAGAAAGCCAGTGGCAGCCCGATTTCATAGTGAAAGGCAACATGTGTTCGGTTAACAAGAGGGTAAGAAACCCTGGATAGAGAAGTTAGTACTTTAGACATACAGTTTTCCGACTCTAGTTTTCTTTCTGGCCATGCATGTGTGTTGCCATTCAAAGAAATCATGTTTGCATACCAGCAAATAGCTATTGAGAACACAGAAAATCTTAAAATGATTAAGGCACTGGAGTTAGCTAAAGATGTGGCATGCAAAGAATCACAAGAAAGCCATAGAATATTAAAAAAATATTAATAATGTCACTTTTAATAATTCAATCTTGGACTTATTTTGGTGCAGTCCTGTTCCCAGTAGTGTATGCTGTCTTTTTCTTCTTCTTCAGTATGAACAAAGATCATGGAACAGATTGTAACCTAGGTAAATTGCATGTCTGTTTACAATTGTATTTCACATATTCTATATATCATTTGCAAATGATTCCCTAAAGAAATATGTATCAAACTATGAAAAAAATAAAAAGATTTGATGGCAATCTGTTTTCATTTCTTTCAGATGCTGTGTGTGTTTCATCTGCTGCCTGGCAGCTCCCTGGTCTATATTTTGATGGTAGTGACCCATCATGTTCATTATTTCCTTTCTTTTGTCCTTTTAACTTCAACATTCACAAATGATACCTTTTGAAATTTCATAACAATTAAAAAGTTAACAGAAGAATTTTATGCAAGGTTGAAAAGAAGTTTATATATATATAAATTATATCTATATAGTGTAAGCATGAAATTCTGATCAAATACAAATGCTAAAGAATGTTTTGACATCTCATTTAGAAAAAAAAATCAAGTTATCCAACCTCCTTCACCTTTATCTTTTGACTTATAGGAAGATGCAATTTGTGGTTCTTAAAATTTGTCATTGCAATGATGGTTTAGGTAATACTTGAGGAAAAGAGAGAAGTATCGAAGCATATTTATGAGCATGTTTTGATGGTCTGTACTTTGGGGAAGGGGAGTTTTTCTCCTAGTAATTAATTGCTGCAACTGTTTTAACTGTCAAAACTAAAGATTAATCTTGCAGTAGGAGATTAAACAGGAGGACGACCAATGGCAACTGCTCAGGAGCATGACTCAGAGAAAACACTCGGGAGGAGCAGAAATTCAGAACTACACACTAAATGGAGTCTCACAGCTCAATTCTATCGTTACTCACAGTGTATTCATAGAACCTTTTCACTCCCAAGTTAGCAATGAAATCAGACCAAAATACTCTCATTAAGAAGGGAGCTTTCCAGCCTGCTACAAATAAGGCCGCTTCGAACATACTAAGCACTATTGTGCTCTAAATATTTAATCATTGTTTTACTGGGATTTAAATCTCTGGGAAAAATATATTTTTCAAACGCCTTCAAAATCCTGAGCAAAATAAATCAATGTCATCTTATTTATTTGGCACATAGGCATGTATTGACGATGTATGTTATCACTAACCTTTTTGATTAATTTTAATAAACCTTGGGTGCAGAAATTGACTTGGAGTTAGAAACAAAATACGAATGTTTAGGAGCATTGATAAGAACCACTGCTGAGGCTTGTTACAGAGCTTGGTAATAGAAGCAGTTACTCAGTGAAAATGCTTTTGGCAACTCTTGACCTTTGAGTGCCTAACCTAAAGGACACACAAACAGCATGATTCTCTAGTAAGTTTTCCCTGATAACCTGCTGGAAAGGGAAGAGAATATCCTGAAGCCATTTGACATGCACAATTTAGCAATTATGTGGTCAAAGGAGGGAAGATTCTGTGAAGCCATTGGGAATTATTGGTGTTTGTAGCCTTTACACTTTTATCAAAAAAAATCTAAAATCTAGTGCAGAATAAGCAATATCAGGGTGGATCTGCCTTTCAAAAGATGAATGATATCTAGCATCTTTTGAAGAAAGCCAACTTGGAAGATTTCTGTTTCAAATATTTAATTCCACTTAAGCCAAAAGGAAGGTATAAGTGGGGTGGGGGTGGGCGCTGTGTTTAATAAGAGGGTGGTCATTCCTAGTTGTAAAAGAAGAAAAAAGTAACCAAAAGTCAAATGAAAATCTTTTGGCTTTTTTTATCCGTGGGTTAAAATAAAATCTGCTAAGTAAAGTTAAAAAACAACCAAATAAAAACTTTTTTTTTTTTATTTTCCAAGTAAAAGGAGGCAATAATTTAAAAGTAATCCTTGAGCTGCTGGCACTGTTTACTGATTTCTCTTTTACTGTACAGGTATGGAGACAATCCCAAGACCAAGAAAGCTACTGCTTCAGATATTTCAATCTAATTGGGGACTCACAATTCATTTCTTCTGTGAATAATTTAAAGCTGTTGTCTTTTTGTTTAGTTTCCTTGATGTGAAAATATATTGTATTTGCATTTTTCTTTTTAACTGGCAAAGGAGGAGAAAGTAGTTCTCTTCTCCCCTGAAAAAGTAGAGTCATTTTCAAGCATTTACACTCACATTAAAGTGCAGCCAAACACTTCCACTGCCACGAGTTTCCCCGTGAACGGGCTGTTTCTACAATCTCATGCATTCATCAATCAGATAGAAATTGCAGCATGCCTGATTGGGTCCCCTTCCACCTCGACCATTCCCTGCTGCCTGGGCACTGCCTGCCAAATGTTCCAGGAAGTGACTGGACTAGTGACAGCAGATCCAGAGGCACCCCGAGTGCTCGGGTGGGTCATTGCCATCCCCACAAAGAACCCAGAGCAGCTGCTCCCTAGACACAGCCTCAGAGGCACAATACGCCTGCCGCAGAACTCCATGCACAGGCCAGGAGAGCCTGGTACCTCCACCCAGGCAAACGATCTACATTTTGCTTCAATGCCACGTGAGCTGCATTTGGAAATCAGATGCTAGCTTCTCAGTTTGTTTCCTTAAAAAAATAAAAATAAAATAAAGAAGAAGAAAAGAGAAAGAAGGCCAGCAATCAAAAACACGGAGCTTATAGAATGAATCAATCTCTTTAGTAATCTAATTGAGGGCATATGCATATGAAAGGAACTGATCACAGTGGCTGGGGCAAGTTCAAGTGATGAGAAAGATTGGCCTGCATAAAAATTGGCTGCCGCTGCTCCAAGGATCCCAAAGTGTATTCTTTGATGTCGCCTTCCTGCAAGTGTGATTTTGTAGCATATGGACTGTGGAAGGATAGGGCTGCCTGAACTCAAGTCAATCATCTGAACTTGATATTCACCCCTGGGGAATTATGAACTCTTGGAAACCTACCGGGCAAAGGGATGCCCAGGAACACTCCTCACAACGCCAAAGATAGCACAGTGGCTCTTGAACTCTTTCCTCGTGGTACTCTTCTCAAGCAGATGCCGTGTTTGTTCATGGCATCCCTTGCACAGACATATTGGCTGAAACCTTCCCTTCGAGTGGGGCTAAACATGAGGATGCGGCACATACTGAGAAGCTGAATACGAGTGCCCGTGCTCCTCATTGGATGGCCCAACGTCCCAGTGCAAGAAGGAAAGGCAGTGATGCCTTTGATAGTATCTCTTACGGGGTGTAAGAGAAGCAAATCGGCGTACTTTATTTCTGTTAACAGTAAAAAAAACCCACCTGTCACTTGTTTTTAATTCTTCTTAGTGTAATACAACTTCATTTCTAGATGTCTTTACACACACCCCCACACCCCCACCCCCACACTCAAACGTGAACACACACACATACAGAAGAGATCATCATCTTAGTTAATTCAAAGATTCCTGTAACTGTACCGTCCTGGCTACTTTGTTAACAAGAAAGCTTAGTTAGAAACAAAGCAAAACAAAAGCCTTACTGCCATCTAGTCGATTCTAACTCCGTAACTCTGTGAGATAGGGTAGCACTGTGTCTAGATATCTAACATTACAGTAGAAAGACCGGTCCTTCTCCCATTCTGTGTGCAACTTGCTTATATGCTTTACATCCTACATCCTAGCTTTGTGACCTTGAACAGATTATTAAACTCTCTGAACTTTATATTCCCTAAGCGGCAGTAAAATAAAAACTGTGTACACCATAGCTTTTTTATAGTGTCTGAATGACATAGATGGTTACGTGTTGGATTAGTTACTAACTAACAGGTTGGTAGTGCAAACACACCCAGGGAGTCCTGTGCTCTATAACATATGTATCTGCTATATTTCTTGTCTGGCCCCTCCCCCCCACTCACTAGAATGTGAGCACATGAGGACACGGAATTTTGGACTCTGCTCTTTACCACTTTATCCATGCAATTACTATTAGGTGCCCTCAAGTTGATTCCAACTCATAAAGACAAAACACTTCATGAACCCATGTCATCCTTGCACTTGTTATGTGTGACCCCTTTATTGAAGGGGCCAATGTGTCCACCCATCTCCTTGAGGATCATCTTCTTTTTCAGTCACCCTGTTGTCCACCAGACTTTGTCCATGGGCTGGTTCCTCGTGGTAACGTTTCCAAAAACACAGGATAAAGGGTGATCGTCCTCCCTTCCAAAGAATAGTCTGGGTCTACTTCCTCCTCCTCAGGTTTATTAATTCTTAATGCAGTCCATTGTGTATTGAATATTATTTACACCACAAATAAAATATAAATAAATACATCATGAATAAAATGCACCAACTATTTGCCTATATTTTCTTTATTCATTTTCTACCTTTCCCAAGGATATAAGGCAATTGAAAACAACATGGTTTGGGTCAGGTGGATTTAGTCTTTAAAATGACACCTTATTAAAAAAAAAACTTTAATATGGTCTTTCACAGATTTGCCCAATGCAATGCATCACATGATTCCCTGATTGCTGCTTTTATGAGTATTGATTGTGTTCAGATAAAATGATTTATGTATTAAGCAGGGTCCTTTAGAGAAACAATACCAGGGCACTTAAGATTATATACATTTAAGATGATAGGTTTCTGCAGAAAGAAGGAATATATTAGCTAATTAGTCCACACTGCAGTACATTGGATTCAGTTCAGCTCACTTCTGAGGAATAATGAATACACTGGAAATATTTCAATTCATCTGGGATGCCAAGTCCAAAGTCAAGGAAGCAGACAGTAGAGTCCTCCCTCAGACAAAGCAGGCAGCAAACAGCCAGGTAGCTAACTCTATTTGTCCGGGTAGACTAGGGAAACAAATTCATGGACACTCATATGTGCATAAGGAAGAGCTTTACATACAAGAGCAATTGAATATTGAGGAACCATCCCAGTCCAGATGATATCAAATTCATAAGTCCAATATTAGCCCATATTTCAGTAACCAATGTATGCATTCCTTTTTAGACTCATGAAACACATGCAATGACATAGAATGCAGGAAAATCATAGGCCCATGGGTGGGCAGTAGAAGCATCTAAGCACTGGTGTGGGTCCCCACGTGGCTCCTCTGACTCCAAGTCTCTGTCAGCAATAGCATAGCTCCATCAGGCTGGTTGTCAGTTATGTGTCAGAGAGAGGGAGGGAGTGTCCTGCATCCAGTGGGTTATTTATCTTCTTAGCAGCTCCAAATGAGGTGATCAAGCTGTGACCTGATTGACAGGCTAAATTCCACCCCTCACTCTTAAGTCTCAAGTCGACAATAGATTATGTAACTAATGCAGAAACCAACAGTCAGGAACTTGGGAGCTGATTGGAGCAGGCTGAGGTGGGATATTGAACTCAAACAATGCAAGGTGACAGTGTTCACCAGACTCCAGTTCAAGTGATGTACACACCAGCAGTGTGGTGAAGTAGAGCTCAAAAGGAACCTCAAGCTCTAGCTACACATCCCACGGGTTGGTTTGGCCCACAAGTAATAGAGCATACAGCTTGAGGCAGAGAGCCAGCTAAAACAGCAACATGCTTGTCCAGAGAGCAAGAGAGAGGGAGGCGGGACTTACAGAGCTATTTATCTCTCTGCTCTCTGAGCAGGCTGCAACCTGATTAAACTCACATGTTATTATTGGCCAGGATCGCAGAATAAATGCAACCATTACACTATCCTTGCCATCTTCAAGGTTGTCTTTGTTTATCCAGATATTGCTTACTGGTACAATTGTGAGTTGTTTTGCTTTCTTTATATTCAGGTCTAAAGTGTATTGAAGTCTTTAAAAGACTAAAGTCTTTTCATGTTCAACAAGCAAGGTTTTGTCATCTACACATATGGGTTATTAATGAGTTTTCTTCCAGTCCTGATGTTGAGTTCTGCTTCATAATGTCCAATATCTTAGATGATTTGCTTAGTATCCAGATTAAGTAAGCATAGTGAAAAGATGCAACCATGATTCATAGCACTCCTGATGCTACATCATGTGGTATCTTCTGTTTTTTTTAAACTGCCTAGTGATTACATATATATATATATATATACATATATATATATATATCACATTAGTAAAGTTTGTTCTGAAATTCCCATTCTATGAAACATTTGTTACAACCCTCAGGTTTAGGTGCCTAGCAGAGTCAAAAAAATAAACTTAACAACTTTCTAGTATTCTGTTAGTCACATTTTATCTGATATCAGCAATAACAGCTTGAAATTCATGGCGTTTCATGGTACTGTACTGCTGCAACAAATTTTGAATTATCTTCAACATTTTATGTGTGTGCCACGTTAGGGAAACTGTTCTACAATTTCCCCATGCTGTTGGATCATCTTTCTTTGAAATCTTTCTCTTCCATTTGGCTGATCCCATAGCTTTCTTTCAAATTTCTTGTGAGGGATGAATGAGTACGACCAGCATTCTTCAATTTGTTCAAATTACTTGATTGGCCTTTTCTCAGCTTTGGATCCTGCTATTTTGCTGACGATCCCAGTGCAGCTTGCTCTTTCCTTTAGTACCATCAGTTCTGACCATAAGACGGGAGTTCCACAAACATTTCGGACTTTATTGCTCAAAGGTACATATTTTTTTTCAACAAGGAACCATATTACCTTTACAATAGCCTCCACTACACTTAATACCTTTTGTCAAATCTGAAATTCCAGTCATTTGTATGACTGACAGCACCTTTCTCATTTCTCATTTCTAACTTGCCTCTTCTATGCCGTCAAACCACTGACCTTTCATGTCTCTCCATGTGAGGAAACAAAAGGAAGTTGCCCAGAGCAGGTCAGGGCAGTAAGGTTTTCAGGACAAGAGAGGCATTCAGTTTCCTGAGTTTTTTGGTTTTTTTTTTTTTTTTTGCCGTAATCTCGTGCAATGAGATGGTTGAATGAGCAAGTGCATTGTTGTGGGGACAAAACCAGTCTTCCATCTGCCATTAACTAGGTCTTTTTGGTCACACACTGTTATGTAATCTTTTCAGAACCTAAAGAGAAGCCGAATTCACTGCCTGACTTGGTAGAATGAATTCTAAATGTATTATCCCCAACACCTCACAAAAAATGAGCATAGTCTTGATCTTTGATTTCCCTTGAAGAGCTTTTTCTAGACAAGATGACAAAGGTGTCTTCCACTGACTTTGTTGATGTTTGCTTTCAGGGTGGTAAGAGTAGCATCATGTCTCTGCCCCAGTAATGATCTTAGGAAAGACTCTGCGTTGCTTCGGAGCTGTTCTTTGAAAATACACTTTGCTTCCACGTGATGCTCTTTTTCCTGGTCAGTCAAAACCAGAGCCACAAATTTAGCAGCAACCCTTCTCATCCCCAAATCTTGCTTAAAATTTGCTGAACCAAGCATCTAGATAATGCAGAAAAGAACTCCATCTCTTCAATGGGCCATCATCAGTCTTGGAGCACAGTCTTGGAGTGCATGGATTTGTGGACATTTTCTTCCATTAGGGGAGTTGGTGAATATTGAGATTGAAGTTTGTCATGAATCGATATTTCAATTTTTTGAAATGAGAAAGCTACTCACACACTTGAGTTTTTCCCATCACACTGTCCTTGTAAGCTGTTTTCAACATCAGAGCAGTTTCTGCAGCATTTTTCCTAAATTCTCTCTCTCTCTCTCTCTCTCTCTCTCTCTCTCACACACACACACACACACACACAAGGAAAACTGTTTTGACCAAAAAATTCACTGCAGAGAAACTTCTCAGACGTTGCCACTGAATGCACTAACTCAGAGTGAGTTGCTTGCTGCTCACTTGTCAGGGGAATATGCTTGCTGAAAACCCCACCCAGCACGAGCCTTTCTTGTTTTGGGGAGCGGGGGGGTAGAGAGGATTATCTCCTCATTTAATAGTTTCATGAAATGATTGTATGTTGACAAATTCCTTCCAGGACAATGACAGGGTATTCCTTCTATCATGTTCCCCCTTTAAAAATGTTTGTTTTAAATTATTACTAATTAGGGGATAATATATATTTTATCATTCTATCATTCAACCACATCACGCAGTATTATAAAATCAGTACCTCAGTTGGATGTTTTCTTTGTCATGTAAGATTTTATTTGCACTATGTTCCAGTATTGCAATACAATATTTTTTCTTCAGTTCTTTTAGCTTAAGTATTGCCAAAAGCATTCTTCCTTTTTGGTTTTCTAGCTTCATATCTTTGCACTTTTAATTATAATAGTTTACTTTGTCTTCTTAAGTTACCCTCTCAAATTTTTTGGTTGATTCTTTTACTTCATAGTTTAATATTTTTATTTGGTTATTTTACATTCAGAGACAACTTCAATGTCTTTTCTGACATACATTTTGTCACTAGATTCCCTGTCTTCATAATGACCTTTTGCATCCTTCAATATGTTATCATTGATACCATCCTACAACACCTTTGATCTTTTGTTATCAGTGTTCATCAGATCCAATCTATTTTTGCAAAGGTCTCAAAATTAAGCTGAAATATACTCCTGGTCATATTCTTACTCTCATTGGCTTGTGTTAATTTTCTCTAACTTCAACTTGAACTTTCTGATGAGCAATTGATGTTATTTTCTACAGTTCTCCTCTTGATTTTTTTATTGATGTTATTGAACTTTTTCATTGCATTTTCCACAGATATGATCAATTTGGTCCTGTGTAAGTTATCAGGAAATGCCCATGTGTAAAATTTCCATTTATGTTCTTTAAAAAAATGATATTCACAATGAATAAGTCTTTCAAAATTCTATCCTGAGGTCAGAGGTATTGTTTCTATCATCATGGTGAGTGATATTTTCCCATGAAGTCTTCTTTGTATTCAATATCTCAAGTGCCAGTAAATGTTAATTCATCTTTATTTTTTACTCAATCAATTGTTGACTACAGAATTTGGTTAAAAAATCTTCATTATCTCTAGCTGAGGCTGTTGTGTAACTTTGAATAGAAGACTTATTAACTGATTTTCCTTGTAGCATGTGACTGCCATCCTATCATTGACCACCTTGTGATTCGAAGTAGATCTTGAAATGTTCTTTATAATGATGAATATAAAACCAGACATCTTCAATTTGTATTTCTTGGCATATCACACCATGTGACTGTCGGATTCAAAATGGTTGATACCAGTGCATTTATACTCCTTAATGCCTGGAATATCGATCTTTACATGTTCCATTTCAATTATGATCTCTTCCAACTTTCCTAGCTTCAGAAATCATACATTCTACATTCATATTGTTAAAGGATATGGACTCTCATTTAGAGTCATGCCATGCAAGCAAAAGAAGGCCTTGCCTTGAAATTTCTGTTTTATCCACATGCATAAAATCAACTTACTTGAGAAGGCAACACTTCCTCAGTTGTATTTTAGTTGCCTTCTATCCTAAGGGGTTCATATTCCGGCATTATATTGAAGGTTATTGTGCTGCTAATTATCAATTTTTCTCCTGGTAAGTTTTTGGCAGTAGATTACTTCTTCTTTCTCCTAGTTTGTTTTAGTCTGAAAAGTGCTAAAATTTGTCCATATGCTTGACCAAGCTGGTATTTGAAATAAAAGTGACATAGCTTCTTCTTTCATTATAAAGCCACCACAGTATAATAAACAGACTATACATATTTAATGATTAATCAATGAGTGAACACATTATAAATGAATGAAAGTCTAGGTTCAGTTATATTCTCTTTCTTATCTTGTGTAGTTACATTGAAATCATTCCCACACTTAAAAAAGTTTCTTAATCCCTTTACTTATCATTTGATACATGTAGAATCTTCTTTCTCAAGTACACCAAGGAAAGCGAAAATTTTAAAACGTTTCCTACATTACAACTGATGTTCAAGTTAGTTAGGAAATTAGTTTTGTTTCAAGACCCTCAGTGGGACTATGCTGAGAATCAATGACATGGATGACATTGATGAGTCTTGGGAGTATGGCAAAGAGATTTAGAGTGTACTAATCATGATGGCTAAACTTTGAACCTACATTCTAGTCTCTGTCTATTCAGACCAAGATGCCTTACATTGAGAAAGTCAAGTAAAGTACCAAGACCTCCCTTTTTTTCCCCATTTATACAATGACTGTGTTAACTATTGTCCATATGGACTCTGATGTTAACCTAAGGAATTCGGGAAATTTGTTATATGTGATGAATGGGACAGTTTCAAGGACAGACTTCCAGTTTTATCTAATGCTATGCACAAGTTTTTCTCTTTTAATATTTGTCAGACTAATTATGTGTATCTCTCTCAGACTGAAAGGTCTGAGAGAAACAAGACAGGGAAATAAAAACAGGAGACTGTCAGTGCCTGGGGCCCATAGGGCTACATTTATGAAAGAACATTTACATATTCATTTAATCAGGAACAGAAAAAGAGGAAAAAATCTCTAATTTTAAATGCATCCCTTAACACCAACTATTCTCAGTGTATGTTAAAGGTAAAATAAGCATGCCCTGAAATACATATGATTGCAATAAATAGAGGGATGAAAATCCACCCCCTGACTTTTTTTCAAGAGAGAAGGTTATAGCTTACACATGTTTAGAATTATCAAGAGAGCTATTTGTCCTCCTAGTGTACACAGAGGACTGCTCATGTCATCACTGTGCACACTGCCTCGAACAAGCTCTCTGCTCTTTTGTGAAAGATCTATGTCACTTACTTTAAGTGGGAGTGTTCACACCTTTGCAATTTCTTTAAAAATGGGGCTTGCTTCTTTTTGAACTAAGGCAGAGAGAGAGTGAACAAAAATTGCCATAAAAGGGAGCATTAAGAAACTTAACAAAGTACTTTTTAAAGAATCAAGTTGAGGAAGGCAATACTTCCTTAAAAGGTTTTGCTTCTTATTTCCCACTATACTTCGGGGATGACAGAACACTCAGTGGCAACATGAAGAGGAGAAATATGTTGGAACTCAATTACCTGTGTTAGTTAACCACCTACGGATATTTAAAAATATTCTCCTCTTACAGGTACCCAGCATGAACCAAGTGCTTTTTTTTATTTGTGTTTCTCATGTTCTATTAACATAATGAAATGTCATGTGTTTATTTTCACAGTCGGATATAGGTCGCAAAAGGTTATAAACTATCAATACAGTCTGTAAGCTAGTGGACTATACCTTTAACTGTTTTCTGTATCCCTAGTTGGACTAGGATACCAAGTGGTGTGCAGGCCACCTATATTTCACTCCCTGTGAGCCAGACATTGACTCTAGTTTTAATTTGGACAAGAAATCTTTGGTCCAATTGATTGGGCGAAAACTTGTAAATTCAAAAGACTGAAATTTTCTCAAGATGTAAGTCTTTTCAACTTTCGTGTGAAATAGACACTTTATACTTTGAATTAAGTCTCCACACATACAGCCTCTACTTTCTGCCTGGAGATGTAGCCACCTGCAAATCGCTATGTCCTCAACTAGGAAAGATTGTCTCCTGAATACTCTGTCTTTACAAAACATCATTTTGATGTTTCAGAGAGTAAGTCATCGTTCATTCATTTCTTCCAAAAATTATTTTGGAGTGCCTGCTAGAAAAAGAATAGTGCGGTAACTAGTCTTGGTTTAACTCTTGCTTTCAATGATTGGTGAGATAGTTAAGGTTTATTGTGCCAACCTGGCCAAAACACACATGTGGGATTCATTGAAGGGCAGAGAGATAAATGGCTCCATGAACCTTGCCTTTCTAGTTCTCAGGTCTCTTGCTTTCTGATGGGCGGGCTAGAGTACAGCTGCCTTTCCTAGTTCTTTGTCTCAGCTGGCAAGGCTCACTTTATGCAAGGAGAAGTCACATGGACCTACCTTAATGCAGCTCTGGGGGCTGGAGCAGTCGTGTGGAGACCTCTGCCAGTGTGGAGATGCTTCATACGCTCACTGATTCGGCCTTCCCCCTGCAGTTGCCATCACTGTGTGTTCTGTGAGATTGAGGAGGACTATGTTGGTCAGTGTCAGGCATATGGACTCATGTCAGACTTATAGGCTTGGGCAGCACTGGGTTGGGAAGCTTTCTTGATATACACTTAACCCTCTATATAAAACTCTCTCTTGTACGTATGAGTTCCTGTGGATTTGTTTCCTTAGTTTACCCAGACTAACACAATTGGTTACATGCATTGATTACATCTTTAATTACAATCAGTAAATGCTGAGAGGACATGCGAATGGGCTACTAAAGTTGTTTTTTTTTTTCCTTTTTCTGTCTCAGATTCTCTACTGACACATATTCTTTAAGCTACAATCTTTACCCTTAACACCCCTGGAAAGAGCTAGTTGATACTATGCATCCAATAACCCTAGTCTCATTTTCTGACTCTCTGACAGACCACCCTAATCACCTCCTACCCCTGATCAAAATTCTCTGCCTGCCCACAGGATCGATTGAAAAACCATACATTTTAACAAGTTCATAATCAGACTCCTTTTGCTCTATTTCCTGTCACATCCTTGCACATCCATTCTAACCCCCTATACTTGGGTTCCCTTTCAAATATCTTGGTGCATTTCTGTTTCCAAGAGACAAAAATGTCATCCTTCTCCCTCCAATGCTTTCATTGGTCTTATTCACACAAACACTACACTCGAGCCCCTTGTCCTCAATCAAGTCTATTGAATATTTTGTATTCAATACAAAGTTAGAAGCCTCATCTTCTTCCTATGTTTTGTTCAAAAATTTTTATTTTTATTAGCACAGATTCTATTTCAGGTTTGACATTTCTTTATATCTTTTTCTCTAATGCCTTCTCTTCCCAAAAAGCTAAGCATGAGAGGACCAGGTGTCAGATTCTTAAATATTGCACCCCTATCTCCTCCCATAAATCATTAAATGGTGTGCTAATTTTAAAATAAAAAAAACTTGATGATATGATATGTAAACCTCAATGATATGTAAAAAATGATCAAAAATAATGAAGACTTCATTTTACAAAGTAATTTATCACTATCTTTAGTTATTTATTTTACTAACAAACACATGATGTAAGATTTCATTTGAGGTTTTTGAAATTCTGCAAGACAGATGTTCTATGTATTATATGAGGGGACAAAAAAGTACTGTTCAAAAAAATCACAGGCCATATTATTTTTTAAAGTATTACATGAATATCTCATTTCTTGGAATACCCTACAGATCTATATAGAGTGCTGGATGACATATTTTTGATAGCCTCATTAGGAGTTGAAATTGGCTCAATGGAAATGGTCTGGTTTTGGTCTTGAAAAATTCTATGCTTATTATATCTGCACAGTCTAGGCACCCGTAAAGGAATCATATTGTGTTCATTTTCCTTGATCTGGGTGTTTGGGAAACAAGGAAAGAAGTGTGAAGGGTAGTACAAGTCTTCAGAGTAGATAGAGTCAGATTTTCCAGTGATGTTCTCCTAGTGCAGCCTTGCCACAAGGAGTAGGTACCTGGTCATAATGGAAAGAAAAAAACCCTCAGTGTAACTTTCCCTAACCAACATAGTTTTTATTTTCTGAAAGCTTCTTCACCATTAGCCCTTGAGATTTTCCAATCATTTGAGAAAAAATGTCCATTTTTCCCATTTGAAAAGTTTACCATAACCTTATGAGCTTCGCGCTCTCCTGAATTTCACACTGTCTGAAGACACTGTTCTGATTGGATTTTCTTTTTCTTTGGAGATACTTAATGAGATGAAGACAAATGTATTACTGAGACAAGTCATCTATGGCCATCCACCAATTGAAGAGACATATATCAAAATATATTTTGTTGCAATAAGTTTATGCATATGTAAAGTGGAACATTGATAGCAATACTTTCTGACTTGCCTCCATAAAAGAAAGCAAATAAGAACATAAAATATTGAGCTAAATCCTCAGATACCAAAGTTAAAATTCTCTATGAAAAAAATTGAGAGCCCTTTAAGCCTGATTTGAACAATGGTAACATTGCAGTTATAAAAGGGAATGCTGGGGCTGAGCCCCGGCAGCGTAGTGGTTGTGCACGGGACTGCGGCCCACTGGGACAGAGGTTCAATTCCAGCAGTGGGACTGGGCCTCCTACTCCCACCACCGGAGAGCCGTGATGCCAAAAAAAAAAAAAAAAAAAAGGGAATGCTAACTTCAAGATCAACAGTTCAAAGCTACCAGCCACTGCTTGGTAGAAAAAAAAAGAAGCTTTATCCCATAAGGAGAGTTAATTCCTTGGAAATTCACAAGGGAATTTCTACCCTGCTCTGTAGGGTCCCTATGATTCAGCCTTGATTAGGTGACTATGGGTGTTGTTGTTTTTATTTTTGCTTTTTTTACTTGATTCTACAATGGCTAGTGTCTCACATATTTGAAGGTAGATGATGTATGGACTTATGATAAACAAGATAGGGAGGATGAAATTTGATTCTGGGAGTTCTAGCCTAAAAGATAATAATATAGAAGGACTACACAGTTATTAAAAGCAAAATATGATCTTGATCATATTCTACCTGAATTGAGAAACCATCTCAAATCCTTCTTGACCTATTGAAAACTAATAAGCAAAGTCTAGATTAGTTGTGAGATGATACCAAAGATATCATACATAAAGAAAACAAAAAATGTCATTATAAGGAGAGAAAAGGAAAACATAGACCAAAGTGGATTTCAGAAGAAATTGTGAAACTTGATTTTCAATTTAGAGTAGCTAAAGAAAATGGAAGAAATGGTGAAGTCCAAGAGCTGGCAGAAAATTTCAGTGGACAGCTGCAGAAAACCAATTAAAAATTGAAGTGAAATTTAGAAACACTTGAATTTGGAAAATTGAACAATACTAAGAATTATTAATTTAACTGTAGCAAGCCACTCACAACATCAAGAAATTTGAAAGATAACTATCTACACAACCACTTGAACAATAGAGATATTTGTGGCCATTTTAAAGAAGGGTGTCCCAACAGGTGGCAAAACTTTTTGAGCAATACTGTTAATTTCATCTGCAAGTGCAATTTTATTTAAAACAATTCGCAAGGATGTATTAGTATCTCAAGGGACAGCAGCATGAAATTCAAGTTGGGTTGAGTAAAAGACATGGCCAAAAGGATATCAATGCTGATATTAGATGGATCATAGCTGAATGTAGAGCATTCCAGAAGGATATTTCTTTTTGTCTCATTGACTATACAAATGATTTCAATTGTGCAGGTCATAATACACTGTGAATGAATAATCATTAGAACAATAGCAATTCCAGAAGTTTTTCTGTGCTAAAGCAGAACTTTTACGCAAGCCATGTTCAAATAGAACACAAGAACACTTCGTAGTTTAAAATTAGGAAATGTGTGTATTAAGGTTATATCCCTTCATCACACTTAGTGAATATGTATATTGAGTTAATAATCCCAGAAACTGAAATGTATGAATGATAATTCAACATTAAAATTGGAGGAAGGATCAGCAACAACCTGTAATATGCAGGCAACACAACCCTGCCTGTTGAAAGTAAGAGAGACATGAAAATACTTGTTGATAAAAAACAAAGAGTTCACCCCTTATCTTCTACTGTCACTCAGTATAAAGAAAGCAAAACATTCACAACTGGATTAGGAGACACCATTAAAACAAATAGAGAATAGTTTGAAGTTTCAAAGATTTTCTTTTACTTGCATTCACAATCAATATTCATGGCAGCAGCAGTCAAGAATCAAAGGATGTTTTTCATTGGGAAGATCAGTGGTAGGAGAGCTATTTAAAGTGATAAAGAGCAAAGATGTCATTTTCAGGGCTAAGGTGCACTTGAACCAAGCCACAATAATTTCAGTTTTCTCAAGTGAATGGGAAAGCTCAATGATGAATAAGAAAGGTCAGTGACAAGTTGCTATATTTGCATTATGTTGTTGGCAATGAATACTGAATATACCACTGACTGTCAGAGGAAAAAGGAGAAGGGAAAAAAGAAGGAAGAGGAGGAGGAGGAGGAGGAGAAAAGTCATACTCCCAATCAGTCCTGAAGGAACTAGAGGCAGAATGCTTCTTAGAAACAAAGTTGGGGATACTTAGTCTCATGTATGTTGACTATATTATAAGGGACTGGTCCATGGAAAATGCATTATGTTTATCAGAGTGTCAGAGAAATATAGGAATACTCATTCCGATCAATTGACATACTGTCTGCAATAATGAGCTCAAATACACTAATGGATAGAATGGAGGTGAGATTAACTCCTGACCTTAATAGAGGTGTGAACCAAGCCACACTCTTTGTTTTTTGGGAGCTATGGTCTGCTAAAAGAAAAACAATAACAACACCTCCCTCAAAATTATCCCTCTGTTTAAGAGGCATCACAGACAGAGAAATCTTAATACCATTGAAAGAAGAGTATTTTTCAGGATCTCTTTTCTGAAGTGGTAGAAGCTGAGATCAGAGCTACCAGAGACCGTGGCATCAAAACTGTGCATCACAGCAAATGAGCTGTGTTGTGACTGAGACTGAAGCAGGGAAACCACATGACAGAATTTAGGATTAGGGTTGAGACTCTGGAACTATGCGGCAGATTGGAAAAAGACTTCTTGGTTGAAGGAGGCAAAGAGCACCAAAGGAGAGGTGGTGCATCCTTAGTGCTCACTGATCCTGAGTTTTGAAAACCTATTAACATCACCTCAAACTCATTCTTGTGGATTTTGTCTGTGAGTTCAGTGTGGCCGTTGTCAATGAGGTGTCGAAACCAAGGTAGAAATAGCGTCTCATAGGAGAAAAAAATGTATGCCAAGACACGTAATGAAAATGGAGGGTGACACCAAAAAACACCCCACATCTTAAGGTAAGCTAAATCTACCAGAACTAAACTTAGTGTCAAACTAAATCGGAAAGATGGATAGATGTTTGAAATACCAGTGCCTTTTCAGACCAAGACAGATTAGGACAAAAGTCCTGGCAATCAACTTCTGAATATCAGTCAATGAAAACCTGATGGATCACAAGAGAAAATTACCCAATATGATGTGGAAAGATGAACAACAAACGATGAACTCCAACAATGGCGGGGGCATGCCAATGATTGTGAAGGTGGTGCAGAAAAGGGAAACACTTTGCTCTGTTGCATGGTGCCAGTCACCCTGAGTCGGGGCTGACTTACTGGAAACTAGCGGCAAGTCTAGGATTGCTTTTGTGCTCTTTTCATGTTTCCTTCTTATTTTGCTATTAATAGTTGATCTAGAAGCAAAGACTCCTCTTATGGGCTGGACACCAAGGGCTGCTGAATTGCAATGTCACAGCACACCGGAGCTGCCCCTTCTCATGTTCTGATCTCACTCCCTCAAACTTCTCCTCTTCTTGCAACTCTAGTCACCTGTTCCTTTACAAAAACAAACCTTTTCCTGACTGGAAAGGTAAAGTGGAAATGGACCTGGAGTCTACAGAGACAAGTTCATCTAACACACACACACACACACACACACACACACACACTCCTTGACTGCTCTTTATAACCAGTCTCTTAATAAAACTTCTTATTCTTTTTCCACACTTATTTTTCCTTATCAGTACCAACCAGCTTGTTTATTGTCTATCTGGTCTCACTAGATGAGCCCTGGTGGTGGTGCAGTGGTCGCTTGTTGGGCTGTGATCTTTATGGTCGGCAGATCAAAACCACCGCCATCTCCATGGGAGAGAGATTAAGCAGTTACAACTTAGGAAACCCCCAGGGGGTGAAAATGAACCAGCAGTGGCTTTATGGCAGTGAGTTCCTTTTGGTTTTGGTCTCACTAGAAAATAAGCTCGACAGGGATAGTTTATTTATGTATTTTGTTCATTGTTATCTTCTCAACACCTAAAAAACATTATGGAATGTAGCATTTGCTCAATGAATGTTTGTTTCCTTAAATTGAATCAACGATTAAATAAATGAAAGAATTCCAAAAATGGAAAATTAAAACATAAGCATAGCTTGGTTAAAAAAAAAAGAAAAAAGAAGAAAATGGAGGGTGAAAGCATGTCTTCCCTCTGCCTCATGGTAATAGGGAAGCCAGGGGAGATTATGTATGGATACATATATGCAGTTTACTGCAGAAGTAAAAAGCCTATGGAATAGATCATAAGAATATAGAAATTCAATTATAGGTAGATATTCTTTATTTTATTGGTTTTCATATAATATCATGTTTGATCCTTAAAGCAACAATGGTTAGGAAGTCCTTTCAAATATTATTTCCTGATTTATAAAACCAAACTAGTAGCAGTAAGGTTGATTCTGATGCATGACACCCCATGAGAGTAGAGTATAACTGCACTCACGGGGTGGGGAGGTTTCCAAAGCTGTGAGTTTTCAAAAAACATAGCATCAAAGGCTTCTTCAAAGAGGCCTCAGGGTATATTTCTGCTCTCAAATTTTCTATTAGCCACTGAGGGATTCTTTCTCTAATTTATAGATGAGGAAATAGAATCTTAGTCTATCACATGTCAGAAGACACACAACCAGTACATAACAGAACAGAAATTTGAATCTAGAGATGTGTTCTACCATGGAAATGCTCATGCTATGGCTGATTGAGTTTATAAAACACAGATTAGAAGGACTCTATGAAGGTAGGCAAAGTCGTCGAGCAATCACCAAATAACCAGCTGGCTCAAAGAGCTTATTTTTACCACAAAATTTTAAGCAATAACAAAGCTAAGGATGGTGATTTTATCCAATGAGTAAATGGGGACACGTCTTGGATTTGCCAATTTGCCGATCCAGAGGGCTAAGTCTTATCAAAAGAGTGGTTTGAAAGGGCAATGCTGTACCAGTTAAATGTGTGGCTGAGAGGCCAGCTCGAAGGTTATGGTAAGTGTGTTTTGGGAATTCTAAAGAGCAAATATTGATATATTATATCTAAAGGCAAAGGATGATTATCACAGAGATGTTTTAAGAATATTGAAAAGTGAATGAATAAGAAAAAGACGGAGAGATTTGCTCCTGTGCATTCTTAGAAGGTATCAAACACTGTCCAATGAGAATTTTGTTGACAATCTTATCCCATCTCCATAGTGCTCCTTCAGACTGTTTCTCATTCACAAAACTCAAATCATATTCACAAAACTCAAATCATATTCAAAAGGAATATAATTTGGATCCCTTGGAGATGCTTAAACTGAATATTTTAAAAAAGAAATATCAATTGTTATACATCTTTGCACAATTCCAGAAAAATGAGTCTTTGCAAACTCATTTTGTGAAAGTAGCATAACATGTTTCCCCAAAGCCTCTGAACATGACCAAAGAGGAAAATCACAGTCCAATCTCATTCACGAACATAGAACGTGTAACAAATAACACAGAGCAGGAACAAATCCTAAACAAACAACTCGAGATTTTGACTCAGTTACATGTAAATTAAATTTTAAAATCATTGCCAAAGGGGTATGGTCCTGAGTGAAATTAGTTTAACTTTTGAAAACTAGAATTTTACCAGTTTTATAAGCTGCAAGAAAAAGCATCTATATAAAATTACTTGGAAAAAAATGTTACTTGTTAGATATTAAAAGAGTTAAGGATTAGAAAACATTCATTATGTATGGGGTACTAAAACATAAAACAACTTCAAAAAATTTAGCAACCTAAAATTTATGAGAATAGCCTTAATTTGATAATATGCATTTAAAAAAACATTTTACTTAAAGTTGTAATATTAACAGCATTCCTCATATGAAAGTAGAAAATAGACACAGGCTTGCACACCCATGCAATCATTTTCTGGAATTTGTATCCATTGCAGTTGAAAAAGAAAAATATGAATAGGATTGGGGGAAAATAAAAATGTATGATGAAAGGGTATAAGTGTTTGTGTAGGAAAATATTCTACAACCAAATGCCTTATTAATTAATTTGATTAAATTCATTGGATATGGAAATGTACAAATAATAGTTACATTTCTCTGTACTACAAATAAGTCTAGTTAAAATTACTAATAAATCTTAGATGTCTAAGAATAGATCTATGAATTTTTTTCTCCTGGATATTATTGGAACAAATTAAGGAAAATATATATGAAGGGGTACTCTCCCCAGGCTGGATTTTTTTTAAAGCTATGTGTTTAAATTTTTTCACCAAGCAACATTATCACCTTCAAAGTAGTCTCCATTACACTTACTACATTTGACAAATCAGTGATTCCAACCTTGGCAACATTTTTGAAACTCATCTGAATTTCTGACAGAACCTCCTTTGGTTTTTGTTTCTTCACCTCTCATACTTCTTCACATAATTACCCTTTCATGTCCCTCTTTATTCTCTTCACAGAAACACAAAGACTTCACACTGAATGAGGTCAATGAGTAAGGTGTGTGGGACAAAAAAGGCATTCTGATTTTGCAAAAAAACCCTGACTACTAGATGGCTGTATGAGCAGGTGCATCATCATGGTGGCAAAACCAGTCCCCTGATTGCTACAGATCTGGTATTTTTTCAGTCCCACAGTGTTCCCCAGTCTTTTCAGAACTCTAAACAGAGAGCTTGATTAACAGTCTGACCTGGTGGAATGAACTCCAAATATCCTATCCCCTCAAAATCAA